>CM033326.1:49724090-50014332 GCA_019359835.1 Pharus latifolius
CGTCCTCGGGTAGGGTCCCATGTTCAAGATAGACTCTCAATGGATGAGTCCAATCCTGTTCCTGACCGAGGTTGGTAACGCAGGCTGTTACCGGATCATCCTCGACCGAAGTCATGATCGAAGGACGGACCAAGTATTCAATGAACACTCCTGCTGGAGCGGATGTGCGTGAGGACTCAATTTGGGATAATTGGTCTGCGAGAATGTTGTCCTTTCGAGGGATGTATTGGACTTCGAAATGACTGAAGTGGTTTTTCAATCTCCTCACTTCCCCCAGGTAATGAGCCATTGTCTCATCGGAGGTGTTGTACTCCTTGTTTACCTGGTTTATGACCAGCTGTGAGTCTCCCCTCACCACTAATCGACGGACTCCGAGGAATTTTGCTGCCCGGAGCCCTGCAAGAAGACCTTCATACTCTGCCGCGTTGTTGGTCGCGACAAAGTGTAGCTGGATGACATACTTAAGCTGTACGCCCTGAGGCATAACTAAGACCACTCCAGCCCCCGAGTGTTGGAAACTACGGGAGCCATCGAAGTATATTGTCCAGTGATCGGGGCATTCCAATTCCTCGGGCACTTGCATGGGTGGCTCAGGGTTGGTCCATTCGACCACAAAGTCGGCCAAAATCTTAGACTTAACCGCTGTGCGGGGCGTGAAATGGACATCAAAAGCACCGAGTTCGACCACCCATTTGGCGATTCAACTAGATTTCTCTGGATTTCGAACAATATCCCCCAAAGGAAAGGAGGAGGGTACTATGATCTTGTGAGCTTGGAAGTAGTGTCGTAGCTTACGGGAAGTCATCAGTAGCGCGTAAAGTATCTTCTGGACCTCAGGGTAACGCTCCTTAGGACCATGAAGTACCTCGCTTACATAGTAGACGGGTCTGTGTATTCTTGCCCTATCCGCGACCAGGACAGCGCTGACCGCGTGCGGTGTGGCCGCCAGATAAAGGAGCAATGGTTCTCCTCTGTCGGGAGACACTAACACTGGCGGACTGGACAGATATGTTTTTACCTCCTGGAACGCTTTCTCGAAGAAAGGTAACCCCCTCTCCCCTAGTCGCGATATGAAGCGACTTAAGGCCGCCATGCGACCAGCCAGGCGTTGAACATCTTTCATAGTCGAGGGCGACCTCATTTGTTCGATGGCCCTGATTTTCTCAGGATTGATCTCAATGCCTCTGGAACAAACAAGGAAACCAAGAAGTTTTCCTGAAGAAACCCCAAAGGAGCATTTCTCCGGATTCAATTTTATTCCAAAGCGATTCAAATTACAGAAGGTTTCAGCGAGATCATCCAAATGAGACAATCTCTTGGTACTTTTTACAACCAAGTCGTCTACATATGCTTCGAGATTACGCCCTATCTGGGAAAGAAAGGTCTTTTGCATCAAGCGCTGGTACGTGGAACCTGCGTTCTTGAGACCAAACGGCATTCTGACGTAGCAGTAGGTGCCGAACGGGGTGATGAAGGCAGTTTTCTCTTCATGTTCTTCTGCCATGCTAATTTGATGATATCCTGAGTAAGCGTCCAGGAAGCTCATCAGTTCGCAACCCGCAGTTGAGTCGACCAGCTGGTCGATGCGGGGAAGGGGAAAGTCGTCCTTCGGACAGGCACTATTGAGGCTAGTGTAGTCGACGCACATGCGCCACTTGCCATTTGACTTGCGGACCATGACCGGATTGGTGAGCCATTCCGAGTGATCGACTTCACGAATAAACCCAGCCTTTAGGAGTTTGTCCAACTCCTCTCGGATGGCTTCCTGTCGGTCAGCAGCAAAATGCCTGAGCTTTTGCTTTATTGGTCGTTGTCCAGGTTGAATTGCTAACCTGTGCTCGATTACTTCCCTTGCACTAGTATAGAAAAGCTTTCTTCTATCGGTAAAAAAAACCCTTCTACTATCGGTTTTCGTACCGATAGAGATAGACACGATAGAACAAGACAGAATATTTTCTATTGGTAAATAACCGACAGAAGAAATTAACAATTCTATCGGCATATTAGGAGTGTACCGATAGAAAACCCGTCGTAGTCTGACGATTAACGGTGGGAAAAGTACCACTATTCTAACTGTTAGTTACATGATTACTGACAGGATAATATTACTATTCTATCGGCACCTTATGATTGTACCGATAGAAAACCCGTCGTCGTCTGACGTAAGCGTTGGGAAAAATACCCATATTCTAACGGTTACTTATAAGTTACCAGCATAAAAAAGTGAAGAACTCTCTCGGTTGGAAATGATATTATCGATAGAAAAAATCTTAGTACTCTCTCGGTTGTGTATGAGTTCACCGGCAGGAAAAATCACACTCTTCTAACGGTTAATTATACGTTTACCGATAGAACAAACCACAGTAGTCTCTCGGTTGTGGATGAGTTCACCGGCAGGAAAAGTCACACTATTCTGACAGTTAATTTCAAGTTTACCGATAGAAAAATGGGTAGTAGTCTCTCGGTTGTGGATGAGTTTACCGATAGAAAATTTGTAGTGGTCTGTCGGCTGTGAATGAATTTACCGATAGAACATTCACATATACAGTACGTTATCTACATTCCCAATACAGTACATTCACATATACAGTACAGATGCAATACATTATAGATTGGATACACAATACAGTACAGATGCAAAGAAGGGTAAATTCACAGAACAGATTGACACATTAGACAGTTATTCACATTTATTCACATATATATGGACAAATACAAATTGCAATCCAATGTGGACATTTATTGACATATATATTTATTCACATGTATATAAACAGTCTATGCACAGAGTACACGAAAAAAAGAAAATTATCATGGCGGATGGTTGGGCGCAACTTCCTCCATGACATATTGAGCCCAGATTTGTCGAAGATCTCTAATCTTTGCATTTTCGTATGAGTCTTTCGACATGGTGATCTGCAAGCATGTGTGAATACTTAGTAACTAACTTCCTAATTTAGAAGGTGACACCCAATTTTCAAATTTGAGTTAGCTATCGATGCTTACCTGGGGGAATTGGGCAAAGTTTGTCTGCACTAGGTCGTACATGTAGCGCAACACATAAAACCCGCATTCCCACGATTGCGGCTGCTGATGGCACTGAGATAATTGCATATGCGAAGACATGTTAGCTATTGTTTCCATAAACTAATTAAGCATAAACAAAAAGTCTCGTGAGTACCACATATTCTTTCCAAGCTAGTAGGGAGCCCTGCGGTGCGGCATGCCTCCCTCCAGCGGACACATATTTATCAAAAGCCCTGCATTTCAGTTAGTATTGCCGGTTAATGTATTATCATTAGCTAGTGAGGTCAAAATTTAAATCAAACATATAAGTTACTTACGCCTCCATATTCCCCTTGACCACATATTCGATCGATAATCTGTCACGCATCGAATCGAGGTAGTACACCTCGTTCCTCGGCGGACAGATCACGATGAGGATCCAGTGGCCCCTGCATTGTACGTAAAAGAGGACCGCTAGCTCAAAGTATATCTCAGGTGTAACATACAAGATCGAGTTAAATTAGTACGAAATGCACTAACCTTTGGTGGTACGGCACCAGAATGAACTCCCTGTCCTGCTGCGCCATCAGCGCCTTGGATATGTACAGCTCAGCGTGCGCGGCGTCGTGCTCTAGCATCGTGAGGCTTATTTTCTCTGGGTCGAGGAAACCCACCTTGTCACACGCAGCCTCCGATGCTAGCCTGTACATGCACCTGCATGCAAAGGACGACATTAGTATTGCATAGAAAGTTACTACATTTCAAATGAACTACAACAATGAAAAGTTAGCAAATAGATTTAGAAAACAGCAATACATAGCATCAGCAAACTCACAGGACTCCAGTCCGTATGATGGACATATCGAGCTCCCGCCAGTTGTAGAGGTCGAACAGATCCTCGTGTGCCACGGATATACTCCCGGGC
Organism: Pharus latifolius; assembly: GCA_019359835.1. Lineage (NCBI taxonomy): Eukaryota > Viridiplantae > Streptophyta > Magnoliopsida > Poales > Poaceae > Pharus > Pharus latifolius. The sequence continues at coordinate 49,728,022 of CM033326.1, forward strand.
TCACGGTGGAACTGCCCAGGCCTGTAGGGAACTAAGAAGTTCAGATTGTGCCGAGCTCGGTGTAGGTACCACTCGTGGAGGTCTCTGGTTGATCGATCCAATTTGCACAAAGCTGCCTCCGACATGAGTGGGAACCCGTTCGTGAACCTCTCCGGCTGTCCCTGTTGTCCTTTTCCCTTGCCTTTTCCCTTGCCTTTTGCCGGGGACTGAGCGCATACCTTCGAAGGCAAGGGCGAGGTGATGGCAGCTTTCTTCTGAGGTGAAGGCGTGGATGCGCTGGGTGGGGTCGAGGCTGTCTTTGATGTGTCCAGGGTCGCACGAGATCGGGCCTCATGACCCGAGCTGGGGGCGCAGTCCCCTGGTAGGCCAGCGGCATGCCACTTCAATTAATGAGCACGTATGTTAGATTATGCAAGTTGAGTGTACTGAGTAGGATGTAATCTAAAATGTGTAGGATTTACCGGTTGTATTACAAGACACTTGTACCTTTGCGAAACCCAACTGCAGAGGTACACAGTGGACCCGGACATCCGGCCCAGACGGTTATACGAAGCCGTGTCCAACCACTTCTTGCCCGGCGCCTACGTGATTTTGTAGGATGCAGCCCTCCGGCCCCTGCAAATTTGTAACAATTAAAATAGGTTAGCGAAACAACTCTAACAGATTGGGAGTGGCATCAACTTAAGTGCACAGATGAAGGCTTGCAGTACCTCAAGTAGATCCACTGGATCCGCGAGAACCTTCGAAGCGCAACTGCTTATCCGACCCCGCGGGATACCGTCGTCCTGGGGATCCGCATCTGCACTCTTGGCCAGCAATGCTTCTCTCAACCGTGCAAACTCTTCCCTCATTTGTGCGACCTCGGTTTGCACCTCAGACTGTACCTCAGCCCGTATCTCAACCCGCATCTCCGCCCGTATCTCCTCCTGTACCTCAGCCCGTATCTTATCGCAGAGGTCAGCTTCCTTTTCCTTCCAGGAGTGGGCCTTCTTCCTCGGTGGAGCCGGATCTAAGAAACCGGCCTTCCACGACACAATGGCTCCCACGGCCCGTGTCCGCCCGGGATGCTCCTTATTTCCTAGAGCCCGGGTGAGGATGTCGTCCTCCCTCTGCGGGGTAAACAATCCCTCCCCTGCCTCCTTCTCAAAAGAGATCTGTTACATTTAAAGGTACCTTGTGAGACAAATTGCCTTATATACACTTGTGCGCACACAGTTTATGAGGTTAGCCAACTTACCATTCGCCTCACAACGTCGGCGTCCCCAGGGGTTGCGAACTGCACAGACCCCGTGGACGACACGGACCCCCTCCCCCTCCACCATCGCTTGCACCTCTCATCCCGAATCTCGGAGAGCGGCAACTCAGGGGTGTCGATGACAGGATTTTGCTCGTCTTCCTTCTTCCACTGCTCCTCCTTCCCCGCATAGCCCCGGGATCCGAGTCGATGCGGGTGGTCGTTCCTCTTCTGGATCGCCCTATTCTTCTCGCTAAGGGCCTTGAACTCCTCAGTCCCCTTCTGCTTGGTGAATTCCTCCCATACCTCCTCTGATATGAAGGGGTACTTCTCGCAAGGAGATTTCCCCGCAGCGAGGGAGTTACTGACGAGCCAGCTCTTAAAGGTTTTCCATGTTCTGTTCATGTCCTTCAAGCAGGCAGTCCTAGGTGTATCGTCGGGGATGTTCCACTTAGCCTGTTTCCGAAAAATGCATACAATTAATCACTAGTTAAACTTTAGTATAAGCCAAGAGAACGTGATTACGAAAGAGTTCAGCGATTTCAGTTAATTTAACCTTCACTTCCGCCCACAACCTATCCCTCTCGTCCGCCGTCACGTCCTTCCAGCTCTGGACGGTGATCTTCACCCTTTCTTTCGCCAACAGCCCAACGTAGGCCGCATACCTCCCAGCATTCTTTCCAATTGGCCACCCAAATTGGTTGAACTCACAAGAAAGATCCGTGCGTTTGGCCAAACGCCCCAACGTCGTCGCGCCTTGCCCCACACTCTTGCGCTGGGATGTAACAGCTGCATCTTCAGTAGTTACGATGGGGTTGGCCCTAGTCGAACCACTAGTACCATCCGATGAAGACGACGACATGTCTTCCCCTACAAAACCATCAACAAACCATATGGCAATTAATTCGCCTTGGAGTTCCATAACTCAGCCCAGGACTGGAGACTAACTAGGGTGGCAAAAGGGAAAATAATACAAAAAGAAAGACATGCATAAATTACTTCCTGAACTGTTCAGAAATATTTTCTATCGGTAAACACATGAGCTGCCGATAGACCATAACAATTACCTCCACAGAAGACAATTTTTCTATCGGCAAACCCGTGAGATACCGATAGAACATAACAATGTTCTCTACATATGGAATTTTGTTGACAAGACACCATTTACTGTCATCACATAACATTCTCGATGATTTGCTATACTAATATTCATGGGCCAGCATTATTATTTCACACGTAAATTGCACACAAGCATCTAAGTGCCACTGTGCATAATCTTTAGCCTGTATATGAGTCATCAGGACTTCACATCTATTAGGTTGGGAAAAGTCATGTATAGGCATTTGAAACATATACATCGAAGACCCATCCACATTGCCATATATTCATACGAAGTGAGTAAAAATTCCCAACCAAACTAGTACATTGCATGGCTCATGTCCTTCCAGATCCAAATTAAGTTTTACTACTTGTGCAGAAATATTTTCTATCGGTAAACACATGAGCTGCCGATAGAATATGTGTAAGAACACCTCCAACATATAATGTGCATTACAATTGATCACACATACAACAGTATAGATAAGTTAAAATCTCAAAACAGGTTCATTACAGCACTGGAACATATTATGTAAACCCTAATTTAAATCAACATTGCGTGCGGAATGTACATAATCCAACACAATAGGGAACCCTAGTGTAATTGCAAAACTCGAAGAATTAGTACGTGCAAAACACTAGGATCAAATAAGGAAGATGCTGGAAATAGAACGACGAATTAGGGTATTTACGGCGGCGATCAGTTCTGGTGATGGAGAGGCGGTGTAGAACGCAGCGGCGGCCGGCGAAGGACGAAAATAAGAACCGGTGGCAGTGGCGAACCAGTGTCCAGCCGGCGATCGTCGTGTGGAAGAGAGGAAGTGAGTGGTCATGGCGGAGGTTGTGGTTTTCTTCGCTCTCGAAGAGACGCAGTGCTCTAAGGTGGAACTGTTCGAGTGGAGGGAAACTAAAGGGCCGTGTACGAGTAATAAAGTAGTGGAGGAACTTTTCTATCTGTACAACAAAATGATACCGATAGAATTATGTACTTTTCTATCGGTACAACAAAATAGTACCGATAGAAAAAGTAAATTTCTCGGAAAAATATTTGAAGTAGTGGATGCCTTTTTCTATCGGTATAAACAATAAAATCCCGTGAGACCAATTTTCCCCAGAAAATTTTTTTAATTAAGTGCTTGAGATTATAGTATTGGGTGCCCTTTTTCTATCGGTAAAAACAACAAAATACCGTCAGAGTAATGAAAAGGTACACACAATTTAACATCAAATAGGCCGTGGTTGAAAGCTGCAGGATGATAAAGAAAGAGGGAAGTGTCGCGCCCTGAAACTGGGACTACGACTACTCCTGTAGAGACCTAGCTCGCTGCAGCTAGTCCCATATATGCATAGCATACACATACCCTTGACTTCCCAGGATAAGTCAAGCACAGGAGTATATTCACATTGCAACAGAGTAACTTACAAAATAGTTAAGCAGTGTGGCCTGCTGGCCTTGATATTACATAAGAAGATTACAATGCCTTCACGGCATACATGGTTTAGCAAAATAACATCTACACAGCAGAAGATAGGTGACCCACCCACAAAGAGAAGTGGACGGCAGAACAACACACATCAGGGTAATGACGGGACTGACGCTCCTCCTTCTGGATCCAAGAAGTTCTCCACGCCTTCATCTTGATTATTGAACGCTCCATCTATTGATTTGTAGGTTGCAAGGGTGAGCACTTACATACTCAGCAAGTCATAGGTAAGAGTAGATACATATAGTAGTGATGATATGAACCTAGACTAGTCAAGAATTATGGATGTTTATAAAATAATCTTTTTCTTTCATACCTCATCTCATGGCAGCACTTTTCATAATATAACATCATCAATCATGTTCACTAGATTATAGCACTACCGCGATACGTCGACACACGACAGCCCACGGTAGCACTCCTTATCATGAAAACACATGTCATTTGGGTAATCTTGATTTAACACATTTTATTTAGAAAATATACTTGTGTCACACCCCGTGGATTTAATCCACCGCAGCAGACTCCTATAAACCCGGGAGCTCGGAGTATTCGAATATGTTTTTAACTCTGCAGAGAGGTACCAATTTCCCCGCAAGATATTCCACTTTCAAACCTTTCCTATCATAACAAAATGATTGGACCCCTGGCTCACTTCATATTGTGAGCGGCAAGGTGGAAATAACAAGAACTTTTGTTATGTATCACTCACAATTCACCCCCGACCCTGTGGCTCTCCGCGAGACACAGTTGTGGTAGGCTGTACCCTAACCTCCACCCCTTCATATGTTTCCATTACTGGATCAACGTGCGAGATCACCTTCAGTGATATGTGTGGGAGCCGTCCTCCGTGCCCAAATGTGCATCACTACACAATTCCAGCAGGGGTGTCATGTGCGATCCACATAAGTACTTGTTCTTGCCTGTCCCATACCAGGCTTGCGGTTAGCACGTTGTTCATGCCACTAGACGTACAACACAAGGTTCTAGTCCTTATATGCCAGTGACCAGACCATCCACAACCCTGCACCTCCAGTGCCTGCATTCCTTTGCAGTCTAGCACCTCCAGTGTTACCACCATTCCATACCATTTTCTGGTCACGGCTAGGGGTTTTATTTCATGAATATAAGTATATAAATACATATAATAGTTCATGGCTCAAAACTTGTTTATTTCACATTTCACAGATAACCAGTCTAGTACTGCCAATTCATAAATCAACCATTCTCAATCTTTCTCATGCAATATTATCTATATTCAAGGTTATGTTTTAGCAACATTTAAAATATAGGTTCAAGATGACCAAGGATATGACTTGCCTTCCGCGTCGTAAGATACAGCAGTTGATGACGGATCAACGGTGAAGTCCTCAAATTCAGCTTCTGAATCTGCTAGACGACAAACCAAACAATACACACAAATATTACTTATATATATTAAAATGATTGAGAATACAGGGGAGGGCGTGGCTGACGATCCCATAGAGGTTGCCATTGTGAAAGAGAAGATGAGGAGTCAAACCGTTCGAGAATTAGAAAAACAACAAAATACCGCGACGCATGGCGAGGTACTTATAGAGTTTCCAAGGCGACGCATGGAGACACGGTTGAGAATTCAAAGCGGTAAAAACAGGAAAAAACCGTCAGACAACAAATACCGTGAGACTAACGAATTTATTCTAACGGTAAAATAGAACAATACCGATAGAAAACGTTTTGAAGTGCCTGAGAGAAGTGCCTGAGATGAAAGTAGCGGATGTCCTTTTCTATCGGTATAAATAACAAAATACTGTCAGAAAAAAGGGATTTTTGCAGAACTTAATTTGAAGAAGCAAGAGGTTGCGATGAGATTTTTGCAAGTGCTATTTGAAGGGAAGAATTAAGTATTTACAGGATAAAGGTACTGTACATGTTAGAACTCATGCTGTGGAGTAAAATTGAGATGTATTAATGCTGTGAACTAGCTTATCATTAAGTTCTAACGAAAAATGTACTGCCTGATGTATTAATGATAAGTTCCTCACCTTGCTGCAGAACTTGTGGGCTGTTTGCTTGGCATTTATCCCTAAAATAGAAATTAATCATCAATGGTTCTCAACCCATAATCCTTCTTCGTGGTCATCTCGCAGATACGTTGTTTCGTCGATATCTTCAATACGGATAGATTGAATGTCCTCTAAAAATGGAGGTATTTCATCGAATTGGTTATACTCCTCTTCGTCGACAACATCTTCGACCCCAACAATACGTCTCTTGCTGTGGAGGACAACATGCAAGTTTGGATTGGCCGGGTCAACGATGTAGAATACCTGTGTGGCTTGCTTTGCAAGTATGAATGGATCGTCTTGGTGTCTGACTCTACCAAGATCGACGAGAGTAAACCAGTAACTGTCAACTTGAACACCTCGAGGGATTTAGACCCATTGGCATCGAAACAGGGAAATCTTAAGTAATCCATAATCGAGCTCCCATATTTCGTCAATAGCACCATAATATGAGTTCAGCGCCCTTACTGACCTGGCATCCTCGGAAATAGCAAACAGTGTCACTCCGCTACATTGCGTGCTACTCTTGGCGTCTTGAGCTCTTGTGTAAAATGAATACTCATTGATGTCGTACCCCTGCCAAGTCCCTACAGTGAATCTTGGGCCTCTAGCCAACCATGTCACAGTTTCATTTACGGAGCCCTCGGCAGCTCGCGTGACTTTTCTTGGATCCACTCAGCAAATTTCCTGTTATGTTCTCTGCTGACCCAAACGTCTGACTTCGAAGGATTCTGTGACCGTAACATTACCTCACTAGTACAGAAATGCAGTCTACTAAATCCTTGTGCTCGTGTATGTATGGCTCGACCTCCGTCATGTGCTGTAAGACCCAAAAATGTGATTTTGCGTAGACATCACGAGCGGGGACGATAGTTTTGAATCCAATCGTTCCGATTCCCTGAAGCCTACCCTCGTGTCGGGACCTAGGAACGCCAATTGGGTCAACCCCGGCCATATAATCTGTGCAAAATTCAATCACCTCCTCGGCGGCATAACCTTCCATGATACTCCCCTCGGGTCAACGACGAGTCCTTACGTATCCCTTCAATACACCCATAAATCTCTCAATGGATACATGTAGCGCAGGCACACAGGTCCACAAAACTTAATTTCTCTGATAAGGTGAACAATCAGATGGACCATAACATCAAAAAAGGATGGAGGGAAATACATCTCGAGCTGACAAAGAGTTGTAACCGCGTCGCGTTGCAAAGCGTCCAGTCCATCGAGATCAATTACCTACGAGGACACAGTTGCGCCAAATATTCATATCAGAAAAATCTTCTAATTAAGCTCCACAAATGGAGGTAATGAACTTATAGTACGAGTGCACGTACTTACCTTGCAAGATATTGCGTTGAAGAAATAACATAGGTTTGTGATTGTCTCTCTGACTTTAACTGGGAGAATGCCTCTGATAGCAATGGGAAGCATCTGTGACATCAAGACATGACAGTCGTGGGACTTCATGCCAACCAATCTTAGGTCCTTCATAGACACAAGTTTTTTCAAGTTCGCGGAGTACCCACATGGAACCTTAACACCGTGCAGGCACCGACAGAGTTCTGTTTTTTCGCTCTTGGACAACGTATAGCAGGCCGGGGGGAGGTATGTACGCTTTCTATTCTCTAAAGATGCAAGCTCAGTCCTTATCCCCATTTCCACCATGTCACGACGAGCTTTCACACCATCCTTTGTCTTTCCTGGAATGTTCAACAACAAACCAATCAAACTGTCACAGACATTTTTCTCTACATGCATGACGTCAATGCAATGTCGAACTTGTAAGTGCTCCCAGTACGGTAGATCCCAGAGAATCGATCTCTTCTTTCAAACATTTTTTTCTCGAGGTTTAGAATGCTTACCGAACTCAACTTTGATGTCGTTCACGCGCGAGTAAATCTCCTTACCAGTCAGAAACACTGGAGTTGATCCCTTCTCAGGCTTCCCGTTAAATGATTTCCTCTTCTTACGGTACGTGTGATGCACCGGAAGAAACCTGCGGTGACCCATGTACACTGTTTTCCGGCAGTTTCGCAGCCACATGCTCTCAGTTTCATCTAGGAAAATAGGGCAAGCCTTGGCTCCTTTCGTACTATACCGCGACAAATTGCCGTAGGCCAGAAAATCATTTATGGTGCAAAATATCAGGGCCCGCAAGATGAAATTCTCTTTCTTGTATGCATCCCACACCTGCACACCCTCGCTCCACAATTTCTGTAAGTCCTCGATTAAAGGCGCTAGAAACACGTCAATATCATTTCCGGGTTGTCTGGGTCCTGAGATTAGTAACGCCATCATGATATACTTGCGCTTCATGCATAACCAAGGAGGAAGATTGTAGATGCATAAAAGAACCGGCCAAGTGCTGTGCCGGCTGCTCATATTACCATGTGGGTTCATACCATCTGTACTCAGCCCGAACCTTACATTCCTAAGTTCGCCGCCAAACTCAGCAAATGTTCTATTGATGTTTCTCCATTGAATAGAATCATCTGGGTGTCTCAGTTTTCCGTCTTGTTTCCGGGCTTCAGCATGCCAACGCAAGTGCTTCGCGACTTTCGGATTTGCAAACAGCCGCTTCAATCTAGGTATCACAGGCAAGTACCACACAGTTTTTGCCGAGGGTCCTTTCCTTACCTCGTGACGTTCACTGTCAATCCGGTCCCTACGCGTATACCTCGATGCACCGCATCTTGGACAAACATGCAAACTGGAGTACTCGTTACGGTACAACACACAATCATTTGGGCATGCGTGTATTCTTTCGATTTCCATTCCCAACGGACACAACAGTTTTTTGGCTTGGTAAGTAGATCTTGGCAACTCATTTCCCTCTGGAAGCATGTCCGCTAGAAGATCTAATAGTGCCGTGAAACTCTTATCACTCCAACCGTTTCCTGCCTTCAAGTTATATAATCTCAGCACAGAAGACAGTTTTGTAAATGTTGCACATCCAGGGAACAGAGGCTTCTCAGAGTCAGCAATCAGTTTCTCAAATTAACAGAAGTCATTTTCGTTGTAATCTTCCTCTACATCACGTAACATCTCATCTAGATTGTCATTATCATCATCATTTTCGTTGTCATCATCGGAATGAACATTACCAAAATTGGGATGATCATCGATATTATTGCAATCCACATCCGAGTCGTGCTGATTGGTAGTAGTGGTGCTTGTTTCCTCAAGATCTTCGCCGTGCCATATCCAACGGGTGTATCACGCGTTAAAACCACAACGAATCAAATGACTCTTAATTTGATCAGAGTTGCTAAACCTCTTCAAGTTCATACAATCTGTACAAGGACAGAGCATATTTTTCTCTCCCTTCCTCTCCTTTTGTTGCTCAGCAAATTTAATAAACTCATTCACACCATCCAAATATTCAAGAGTAGTACGTTTTATTCCATACATCCAATATTTCCTGTCCATCTACAATTAACAAAATTTAACGAGTAAGCCATGCATGAAACCTGCCCGATTAAGTTATGTATATGTACATGTACAGCCTCTTACAACAGATACATGTGTTGAACCCTAGCCTGACGAAATTAACGCTAATTAACCTAGCTAACTACACAATACAAGCTAGTTAGCTCCTAAAACATGACGCATTTCCAGCTACCAAGCTCCCAAGCTTAGAGCTACAAACTTGGAACTACACAATACAGCTAGCTTGCAAGTAGAGAGGAAGGGAGATCTAGAGGGAGAGAGAGATAAGTGTCGACGATTAAGTGTACCTTAAAGAGCTAGAGAGGTGCAATCAACTTCCCTCCAGCCTGCGCTGATCACCCTAACAGTGTAGCTGGAACTTTCGTCACAAACAGAGGGACACAGAGTGCAACAGAACAAATTAAAGAGCAACTCAGCAATGGTCGAGTGGGGTTTTCCTTATAATGGACATTTTTCTAACGGTAAATACATGAAATAACCGTCAGACTAACTTAGGTAATTTGCCGCTCACATATTCTATCGGTAAAAACACACACATACCGTTAGAGAATGTGCATTACCGAGCAAGTACAGGACTTCTTCTTTCGGTAAATATGTGTATTGACCGTTAGATCATGCATGACACAGCACGCACATGAGTTTTTCTATCGGTAGATATGTGTACGAACCATTAGATGATGCATGACACACGAGCAAGAGTTTTTCTATCGGTAAATATGTGTATTTACTGTTAGAATATGCATGACTGAGCAAATATATGTGTTTTCCTATCGGTAAATATGTGTACTTACCGTTAGAGGAGGTACTGGTACCAAACTGGGACAAACATGCACATGCCATTTCTCGCATTCAAGGAATCATATCAATGTAACATCAAACAGATCTTACATCAAACGGATCTTAACTAGAAGATAAAGCAATATATTTCAAGAAATGCTAATTTGTGGATTAACTAGGAGACACAAAAATACTTTTCTTAGGTACTTGGGACTTCATCTTGCCAAAGAAATTACACATGCCAGTTCACAAATTCAAGTGCATGTCTGAAACAGCAGTACAAATACACACCTACCTACCAATACAATTAAATACACAAATACTCCTTGCACATTCAAGTTCATGTCCCAATTAGCAATACATGATACACAAATATACAACAATATACAAATACAACAATTCACACATTCGATGTATATTAGAAAAGCCACGTCTGAAATTAACAACAGATCACGACGAGGACCCAGTGGCCCATACATGCATTTTACATAAAAGGGAACCTTTGCAGGTTGCCACAATGCAACTACTGACTACAAGTTAGACCTGATACATCACAAATCCATTCATCCAAAACAACAAATGTCTAAACCACGTTGGACTTAACCATAGGAGTTCAGTTCGAAGACGCCCGAGGAGCTGGAACTGCCGTCGACATACATTTGTACGTATTGGTGATTTCCTCGGACTCAAACTCGATCAACTCAACTCAACTCCATTAACAAAAAGAACCTACCTTCCAAGATGTTGTTCTGTGTAGTGATGGTATAGAATGGCTGTGCAAATAACAACAATTCTTTTTCTCCAAGCAGGTAAGCATCTGGCCACAAGCTGGTGCATGCAAAAAAATGTAAGATGCTTTCTATAGGTCCTGATTTGAGAAACACGCCGGGCTTAAGCATCTTCTCGACTGAGCCAACCAAGATCTCGCCCTTGACGTCCTTCCAGCTCTCGACGGTGATCTTCACCATTTCTTTCGCCAACAAGCCAACGTAGGCAGCGTACTGCGATGAAGAACTGTGAAATACATTGCCCCTCACGAGCATCATCCAAGGACCTGAACAGATCATACTCATATTGAAAAGAAGACACATCAAAATGAAGGATACAAAAAAAGCAGAATTATTGCCATAATCGGATTAGAATAATCTAACAATATTGCAGAAATTTTACGTACCTTCCTTGGGATGCCGACGTTTAGAGGGCGTCGATGGAGGTGCGGAGGTGCAGCGGTCCCCTGTAGAGGTGCGCCGGCCGTCCATGGAGCTTACGGGTTAGGACTACGAGCCCCAGACGAACTGTGAGAATGAAAGAGACATACCCGTGTATTTATACAAATATATATTTTCTATCGGTACGAAAACAGAATACCGTTAGTAATAAAAACATCTGTAGAAGGCGAATGGTTCTATCGGCACAATAAATATTACCGATAGAAATTTTTGTACATACTCTATCGGTGTGTACGTACATTGCCGATAGAATATTACTTGTTGTAGAAGGCCAACAGTTCTAAGATATTTTTTGCAATATTCTACCGGTATAAACATTCATTACCGATAGAATAAAACTATTTGAAGACGAACAGTTCTAAGCAATTTTCTATATATTCTAACGGTAAAAGAATCCATTACCGATAGAATAAAAATATTTGTAGAAGGCCAACTATTCTATCGGCGCACTACATACTGCCGATAGGAATTTTTAATATACTCTGTCGGTATATTCATACAGTGCCGATAGAATAAGTCTAGTTGTTGAGTCGACCAGTCCTATCGGCGCACAATATTCTCCCGTCAGTACTTATGCATCTCTTCTAACGGCAAATATGTTCATCACCGCTAGAGTAAATCATACTATTTATTCTATCGGTAAGTTTCTTATAAACTGATAGGAAAAATACACCCGTCGCCCTTTTATGACCGCGAGGCACATTTTCTATCGGTTTTCAACTAAATCGCTAATAACCGATAGAAGATAGGGGTTAGTAGACTGTATTTCTGTACTAGTGTTGGGACACCGGGCATGTCGGACGGTTTCCACGCAAACACATCTGTGTTAGCCCAGAGGAAAGTAATAAGCTTGAGTTCCTATTTGTCATCCAGGCCTGATCCGACCCGAATTGTCTTGGATGGATCATCTGGGTACAATGGAACTAGTTTGAGTTTCTCATCTGGTCGAGGAGCAGCCTTGATCGCGTCGGTGGCGACGGTGGCGACCTGAGCGTCCCGGAGGGGAAGTTGGTCGACCATCTCCAGAGATAGCCAGTCGCACATGAGTGCCACGTTGCGACTGCCTCGAACCGAGATGACACCTTTGGGGCCAGGCAATTTACCACACTGATAAGTATAGTGCGTTGCCATCATGAACTTAGCAAGAGTTGGCCTGCCAAAGATTGCATTGTAAGCCGAATCACAATTAATTACGTCAAAAGTAACCAATTCTGTTCGGAAGTTATCCGGTTCTCCCAATGTGACCGGGAGGACCACCTGTCCCAACGGCATCATGGAGGGACTAGGGATTATCCCATAAAATGGATGGATTATGGATTTAATCTTCGAACGAGGAATTTGCATCTCGTCGAGTGCCTTGACAAGTAAAATGTCAAGGGAGCTCCTGTAACATCCCTATTTTTGGCTATCTTTTCTGCTTGCGAGTCAGCATATCTTCTTTGGAATCCCTATTGTCTCAACCCTATCTTGATCTTAGGTATGCCACTACCTTAACCTAAAAAGTTGGCAGCTAAACTTCATCTCCAGTATCGTTTTTACATTTCAGTCCAAAAGTGCTTTAGTTTAGTCCTTTTTGAAAACCCAAAAAGGCTAAAAGTCCCAGATCATCTCCAAATTCAGATCTGATCAAGTGATTACCTTTCTTTCGTTTTTCTGAACATTTTTCCCTTCTGGAAGAATTCCAGAATCTCGACCGAAACCCTAATTTCAGCCTCGACAAAACTTTCAAACCCTAATTACCCTGTTTTCGATTTTTGTCAAAACCACCAAATCTTATCGAATTTTACCATTTTTCCTGCTGGATGAGTCTAAGACATTTAGTAGTGCTCATCTGCAAAGTCAGAATTCAAATAGGCCCAAATTCCCAAGCCAAAACCTTCACAATTTAGTCCAAACCGTCACAAATCAGTCCAAAGTTTGCAACCAAGTCCCTGTGCCGTTTTCGACCAGAGCAGTTCGACCAGTGCTCGTTCGACCAGCGCCCCACCATTTGCCGCGCCGTTGAACTCGCCGCCGGCGAAGTCCCTCGCGCTGCCACCTTCACGGCCACGTAGCCACCAACCGCGCACAACTGTACCGCCATCGTGGAACGCTTCAACCGCACCGTGCCGTGTTCTTCCCCGCGCGCGCGCGTGCCTGCTGTTGTCAGGAGCTCCACGCCACATGGCTGCCATCCCGGAGATCATCGTCTCGCCTCCCTGACGAAACCCCGATTTCGCGCGATGCTCCACCTCTGGCAGAGCCCCGCCATGTCCCGATGTACCTCGTTGACCGCTCCAGCGCCAGAAGAAATCTCCCCGGCGATTGCTGCTGCTCCCGAGAGCTCAATCCCGCGGCTATATAAGCCCCCCCCTTGCCCAGCGTTTCTTCACACACCACCGCAGTTGTAAGCCTTGGCTTCCACCACCAGAGAGCAGCTGAGTTCTCCAGCTCCGCCGCGAAGACCTTCTTCCCCGGCGAGCAGTTCCTGAAGCTCACGGCGCCAGCTTCGCCCGAAGCTTCCCCCTTCAAGCCAACACCACCAGTAAGGTCCCCTTGTCCCCCTGTACGTTCCATAGCATCTAATTGGCCCCCGGCAAACCCTAGCGCCGGCGATCGTCGGAAAACCCAAATGCCCTGTTTCCTCAATGCTGCCCGATTCAACCCGAATTAATCCTCGTGCCAGTGATGAGAATTGTCCAGTACACCCATTTGAGCAAGCCTACAAACTTAGATTTCAAAATTGAGCAGCGATCATAGCCTTTCCGAAGTTTGCGCGCCACCAGTGAACTGGTCCTCGTCGCCAAGCTTCTCCGGCCACTCTCTGGCCGAATTAAGCCTGCAAATAGCCCCCTCACCTCACCCTCTCACTCCCTGAGCAATGAATCGACTTCAAACCCTTTAAACCAAAAACGCCCAATTTAGGAGTCATCTTCTCCAGCACCGGTCGCCGGAATTTTCCCCGGCCGATCTAGCTCCGCACACTTTGTCCCTTAGATAGATCTCAATACCCTGAGCAATATTGTCTACTAGCTCGACTTCTGAATCGACCTGAATCAAAAGTTATGGTCATGCCAAGGTTGCTATCCAGTGGTTCAGTTCATGTCCAGACCACCGTGTTTGCTCACCGGATTTGGCCACCCTCCGGCCACTTTCAGCCTTTGAGCCTGTTGAGAGTTTTGTAGCTGTTATCAATGCCTAAACCCCAGACAAAGTTTTGCATAAATTGGAGTCCTGAGTCAAAAGTTATGCAATGCCCTAGTTTCTGGCCATGTCTAACACTATGTCAGTGCATGTCCACCAGTGGCATTGGATGATTTAGACTTGTTACTTTTGAGCAATTGAAATGCCACTTTGTCCAGTAAGCCTTCTTAGCCATGTTCTACAACATTCCCTACTATCACATCTCCAGAAAACAGACCTAGAACCAATTTAGGGCAATGTCAAGCCATGAGCCGAATGTCAGCCCTTCGACATTCAAGTCCTTTTGAGCCCATCTCTTCGACCAGTGTCAAGTGACCTTGTCTAAACCATTTCCCTGCATGCATGATGTATTTGCGTATTATTTTCGAGTGCTTGTATGCTTATATAGGATGTATGTGTTGTTCGTACCCGCCGTGGAACCATACGTTGAAGGAGCAGAGGAGATACCCGAAGATTCATTTGAGCAGCTAGACCCATCACTGCAAGGCAAGTCTCAAACCCTTGATCATGTCTAGCCTATTATTTTGGAATGAAGTATGTTATCTGTTTTCAAGTATATGCATGCCTTAGATTCAAATAAGAATTATGTTTCAATAAAATGATTAGATATGACCTAAATGATTGTAAGGCCCCTTTTGACATTGAATACCCCTGCACCCTTGTTACCCTAGATTATCATGCTTAGGCTATGCTATGCTTAAAGATTATGTGATAAATGTTGAATGGTCACATATGAGAAAAGCATGTTCAAAACCCCTTCTGTGAAAGAAAATGTGATTGGAATCGATAGTGCGGATGGTTTGAATGGATGGTGCTGTGTGCGCACTGGGAATGTGAAAGACTCCTCACTAGAGATTCATAAGGACTAGAACCTTGTGCTGTGCTTCTATGCGGCATGAAAAATGTATCAACCACTTTCCTGTTTATGGGACGGGCGCAACTTAGTAGCTTTCTTTAGTATTAGCTTTTCCCTGCAATGGTTGTCGATCCAGTGTCTTGCGAGAACTGGTGGGCCGCAGAAGGCCATGAGTGATGTGAGTTCAGAAAAATCATGAGAGGAAAAGGTGGAAAGAAGGAAGACGCCCTATGCCAGATTAAGTTGTGCGCGACTGTAATCAAGAGAGGCTATGTGTCTTGTGAGAACATAGACCCAGGCTAGGAAGTAAGGCAGTGGGGAGGACCCACAACGGTACTTGAGACTTAACTGTCTATTTACCGGGCAGGGAAATAGTTAATGCTAGGACTGTAAACTGTTGTGTCATCTCGGCCTTGTCACATGCGTAAAAGTCGCATGAAGCTGATCCGACTTGAAAGCCGAATGATTGGTGGATTAAGGTGGTACACCTTTGCAAAGTTTAAAAAGTATTGGATACTCTGAGCTCCCAGGTCATGGAGTCTGCGCGCTGTGGATTCTATTCACATCGATGCAGCACAAGTAGCTTTTGGAAGATTTTTCACAAAATCTGAGTAAAGTGGTGACTCATGAAAGACCGCCACACATAACATTTCTG
Organism: Pharus latifolius; assembly: GCA_019359835.1. Lineage (NCBI taxonomy): Eukaryota > Viridiplantae > Streptophyta > Magnoliopsida > Poales > Poaceae > Pharus > Pharus latifolius. The sequence goes on from CM033326.1 coordinate 49,744,036, forward strand.
AATACCTAGCTTGGGATTTTACATATGTCGCTTTCGAAAATAAAGACCCTTTCTTCAAAGCTGTATGTGAAGATCTATTATATATATATATATACAAAGCCAAAGAGCTATTCTTTGAGAAATTTCCCCCTCATCCATATATACATGCATTGTTACTTGGGACTTGTTGAGCACCATGTGGACAATGTGCTCACCCTTGCTTTTACAAACAAATTTAGAAGAAGGATTCGTCGACCCTGAATCTTACGGTCTTGAACCCAATGTGGAACAAGAAGAAGAAACTGAAGACCAAGCTTGATAGAGGGTTGTGCACCAAGGAGGAGTCAGATGTGGAGAAGGCCCGTACACCGCTGCTGCAGAAGAAGAAGACTGATGAAGTCCTTTTGCTTATTATTGTTGTTTCATTTTGTGCCGACCCTTGTGTCGAAAACTCCTTAATTTGTATCAACATTAAAATGCGTCATTTTGGCGCTAAGTTATTGTAATGTTGGTCCTTGTGATCAGCACTGGTTTTTACTTACTCGCATTTTTATATAATGCATCTTGTTGTTGTGAGCTGTAATGTACCTTTTCTGAGTGCAACCCACCTGGGCGGTTGCCACCGGATTCCTCAAATGAGGGTCCCACAGCTCCCTCCGTCGATCAGGACTCTTTCGACTCTCGCATTACTGATTATCAGGGTGATGACCAGAGGAAGCCTCAATGGTCGTGTAAGCCCCACAGGACAATCAGTGTGATCAAACGTCAAAGGTGTATCCGACCAGCGGGGGTACTGAGGTTCACCAAGGGATGTCTCTGTTTGGTTAACCTCTCTGTAAAAGGCTTTAAACTGCCTTTTGGAAACGAAAGAGGAAGAACCCCCGAAAATAACATTAGTGTGATTTTGAGGTACCTGGTAAGACATCTCCTCGTCTCCATCGGCGTCTCTAAGTCCGCATGCTTGTTCTTTAGCCAGTAAGGTTGACATTGGTCCAACTCCCTGGTAGAAGTCATCCAACTGCTTCAACCAACTCCTGCAGTTCTTGAGGTCGTGGCCTGCGGAGTTGTGGAGTGGACACCCCTTCTTGCCTTCCTGTCGATTAGTCGAATTTTCTGGCTGGTCGGCACTACGACCACCAGAAGCAGTTTTATTCTTAAATGAAGGTTTGTTACCTTTGGTCGAAGAAGGCTTTTTTGCAACTGCGACCTCGCGGTACTGTCCAGAGCGATTCCATTTTGACTTTTTCGACTTCCCACCCGACGAAGATTCCGGCTTCTTGCTCGAATCTTCTTTCCTGGCGTCTTTGAAACTTGGCTGAGGTGGCAGGTCACCATTATCGACCATCCGGTTCCATTTGACCGCTTCGGCCGCATCGGAGTATCGGTCGGCCATATCAAAAAGATCGGCCACTGATCGGGGAGGGTGGATGAGCAAGTCTTCGGTGAATCTCCGGTATCGAACGGCATGTTCAAATGCCCGGATAACGGAGCCGTCAGATATGTTCGGGATGGTATTCCTCACCCCGACGAATCTCTTGACAAACTGACGAAGGGTTTCGGTCAAAGTTTGTCGTAGTCGATGAAGATTGTCCACTTTACCCGGCTTTTGATAGCAATTCTGGAAATTGCTGAGGATGGCATCGCACAGCATTTCCCAATTGTAGACGGAACCCTCGGGCTGATTAAACAGCCAGGTCCTAGCCAGTTGTTGGGGGAAATCTCCACGCGGTCAAGTCCAGGTAAGTTCATGATTGCCCGGGGACAGTGGCCTCCGGTGCCTGCCCCGGGCGCCGCCATTCGGCCCCCGGGACCGTGCCCCCCGGGCGGGTCCCGGGCGCCGCCATTTAGGCTCCCGGGCACAGTGGCCTCCGGTGCCTCCCCCGGGCGCCGCCTTTTAGGCTCTCGGGATCGTGCCTCCGGGGCATGTCCCGGGCGCCGCCATTTGCCCGGGGACAGTGGCCTCCGGTGCCTGCCCCGGGCGCCGCCTTTTAGGCTCCCGGGACCGTGCCTCCGGGGCATGTCCCGGGCGCCGCCATTTGGCCCCCGGGACCTTGCCCCCCGGGCGGGTCCCGGGCGCCGCCATTTGCCCGGGGACAGTGGCCTCCGGTGCCTGCCCCGGGCGCCGCCTTTTAGGCTCCCGGGATCGTGCCTCTGGGGCATGTCCCGGGCGCCGCCATTTGCCCGGGGACAGTGGCCTCCGGTGCCTGCCCCGGGCGCCGCCTTTTAGGCTCCCGGGACCGTGCCTCCAGGGCATGTCCCGGGTGCTGCCATTTGGCCCCCGGGACCTTGCCCCCCGGGCGGGTCCCGGGCGCCGCCATTGGCCCAGGGACAGTGGCCTCCGGTGCCTGCCCCGGGCGCCGCCTTTTAGGCTCCCGGGACCGTGCCTCCGGGGCATGTCCCGGGCGCCGCCATTGGCCCGGGGACAGTGGCCTCCGGTGCCTGCCCCGGGCGCCGCCTTTTAGGCTCCCGGGACCGTGCCTCCAGGGCATGTCCCGGGCGCCGCCATTTGGCCCCCGGGACCTTGCCCCCCGGGCGGGTCCCGGGCGCCGCCATTGGCCCAGGGACAGTGGCCTCCGGTGCCTGCCCCGGGCGCCGCCTTTTAGGCTCCCGGGACTGTGCTCTCCGAAAGGGGTCCCGGACGTCATCGCCCTCCTAAAAGGTAAAATCCCTATTTGTTTATCACGTGCAGGTCACGCGAGGAACGCCTCGGGAATCAGCGACCACCTGTCAAGCATCCAAGATGTTTGACCGGGAGAAGGACGGTCCTACCCTTCAATCCGACGGTGGCTTCCGGGGTAGTTTAGGCTTTTTGCTTCTTTTTGAGGCTATAAATAGCCCTTGTACCCCTCTGTTGTAAAGGGATCAGCTCATTATTATTTGGAATAGCTAAACTCACAGACCTGCTCCGGAAGCCTCTCCCCCGGAGAGAGCCTCCCCAGCCGGCTCCGGTCGGGAGCGCGTCGACAGGACTAGGGCCCCCACCGGGACCCGAACCTGTATAAATCCACGTGTCAATTCTTGTGTTTGTCCGGCGGGGGAGGACCGGTCACCCGGTCAACCCGCGCTGCGTAATCTCCGCTAGGATCGTCTTCAAAACCTGCCGGGGTATTCTTAATACCACGACACCAGTCCTTCGAGAACTGTAGGCAGGAAGTTGGCCATGACCCGGTCATCGCCTCCTGCCGCTTGGATGGCAGTGATATAGATTTGAAGGAACTTGGATGGGTTCTGAGTTCCGTCGAACCTTTCAATGGCCCCTGGTTGAAACTTATCAGGCCAAACGACCGCATGAAGGCCGGGCGAGAAATCTTTACAACCGACGTAGGGACCGTGAACTGCCCTGTGACTCTCGACCGGGTCACGGGCGACTTCACGCAACGGTGGAGTTATCCGTGGTCCCAAACGAGACTGGAAAGGGACTTGATCCCTACCACGAGAATCCTGTGTCTGCCTGTACTTGTCCTGGCAGGATGCCCTGCTGGAGGCTCTCGTGGAGAGCCAGCTCCGCGCCCAGCGCTCTATGGACGAGCTCCTCAGTGTGTTGGCGCGGCCCCCGGCCCCCACATTTTCGTCGCACACATATCCGGGGATCATGCCCCTGTTTATGGGATACCCGGCGGCCCCTCCGTTCTCCGGGGGGCTGTCTACCCCGTACGATCCCGCCGGGGGGTTCCCTGCCCCCGCGGGATATACTTCCGGACACTTCTCGGTACCTGGGCCTGTCCCGGTGCCGGGAGGCTATTTCATGCCCGGGCCCTTCGTGGCACCAGGGGGGTACCCCGTCCCCGGCCCGCTTCCGGGACTGGTGGGTCATTTCATGCGGGGGGTTATTCCTACGCCGGGAGCCAGTCCCGCCCCTCGCGTTGCGTTCGCCGCACCAGGGCCGGTCGACAGAGCAGCTCCCGTGCCTCAGCGAATTTCCCCCCGCATTGGCTCCCCAACCCCGGACGTCGCCGAGGGGGCTCACCCCCCACTGGTTCCGGATGTCACAGGGGCTTCCCCCTTTCCGGTCCCGGTCGTTGCCGCAGGGGCCCCCTCTTCGGATCCAAACGCCGCCCCGGACGCCCCCTCCCCGGTTCCAGATGGTGCAGGGGCTCCCCCCTTTCCGGTCCCGGGGGCCGTCGCAGGGGGCTCCCCCCAGCAGGCCCCGGTAGCTTCCGGGCCGGCTGCTACAGTGCAGGAGCTCCCTCCCCCGGCGAAGCGGGTCCGCTTCTCCCGGGGGGAGGTCGAGCGAATGCATTCTCCCAGCCGCGGGGAAGAGCTTCCCCCCGGTCATTGTCGCAGGGAGCCTCGCTCTCGCACCGGTCGGGGGAAGAGACCAGCCGAAGAACCATCCTCCCCGGAGGGAAGCCTGGACGTCCGGGAAATCAGTCCCGGCCCGGAAGAGAAGCGTCGTCACCACCACTCTGGCGGCCCTCTTGGGCCGCTACCTGACTCGGATAACGAGGGGGCGTCCCCCGTTAAAGAAGACAGTGACTGGGGCTCCCCCCGGGAAGTGCAGGGGGCGAACCAGCCTCTGTGTCGAAGACTGCGCAGCATCCGATGGCCGCGGCCCTACCGTCCCCCGCACATCGAACATTATAATGGCGAGGCGGACTCTTACGAGTTCGTGCAGATCTACTCCACAGCCATCTCCGCGGCGGGAGGGGATGAGAGCGCCCAATGCAACGTCTTCCCCCTCTACCTCACCGGCATTGCCCGCTCCTGGTTTTACAATCTGAAGGCGGGCTCCATCAAGTCTTTCTCGCAGCTGAAGCGGGAGTTCTGCGCCAACTTTCAGGGAAATTACGTACGTCCCCTGGATTCTTCACAGCTATACACAGTGTGCCAGAGAACCGGGGAGAGCATCAGAAGCTTCTTCAAGTGCTTTGCCCAAGTAAAAAGCAAAGTGGCCCACGTCCCAGACTCCACAGTGATCGAAGCCTGCAAAAGCGGGATCCTCCCGGGGGAACTCCACCGAAGACTCTCTCGAAGCTGCCCCCCCTCCGCCGACGAGCTCTTCAACGTACTCGAAAAGTACGCTCGCGCGGAGGAAGACGACATCTGGAAGAAGACCCAGGGGGCTCCTGCCCCCGCCGAGCGGGGGGCCCGGGATCCCCCCAGGCACCCCAGGCAGGGGGGCCGTAGCGAACCACGGCCTCGAGACACTTTTGTCCTCGAGGGCGGAGGCGGCTCGCGCGACCCCCCGAAGGGCAACCGCCCCTTTCCCAAGCCGAGAGGCCATGGGGGAGGACAGTCTTCGCGCGGCCGCCCGAGCCGTGGAAGGACCGTGGTGCAGCTTCCACGGGTCCAGTACCCACGCCACCCGAGATTGCCACCAGCTGCTGCAGCACTTCGCGGTGTTCCTCGACCAGCGCGGGCAGGGGGGGGGGACTCCGGCCTCCTTGCCCCCTCGGCCAGCTGTTCCGGCCCTTCCCGCTCCCACGGGGGGGCAGCAGGTGCAGGAGGGGGAGCCTTCAGACGCTCTCCCCTTTCAAACTTCTCAGCGCCGCATCAACGTCATCGTAGGGGGGTCCGCCTCTGGGCGGGACTCCAAGCGCCAGCGCAAGGAGTACGCACGAGAAGTTAAGGTAGTGGGGGTGCTACACGCGTCCGTGCCGCCCAAGTGGTCGGACGTCCCCCTCACCTTTACGGCGGAAGACGCGCGAGGGGTTCGCTTCCCCCACGACGACGCGCTCATTGTCTCCGCGACAATCTACAACTGCCACTTGGCCCGCATCCTCGTGGACGGCGGAAGCTCCGCCGACGTCCTGTTCCTCAAAACCTTCAAGGAAATGCAGGTGGATGAGAAGCTCCTGCAACCAGCGGCAGGGCCTCTGCAAGGGTTTGTCCCGGGGAAGGCGATCCACCCCGTGGGCAAGGTAGATCTCCCGATCACCTTCGGCACCCCGGAGAACTACCGGACCGAGCTAGTCTGCTTCGACGTAGTGGACCTCCCCTCCTCCTACAATGTGATTATGGGGAGGACTACGATCAATCGGCTGGGGGCTGCCACCCACCAAAACTACCTGTGCATGAAGATCCCCGGGCCGCATGGCGTGATCAACGTTCGGGGGGACCAAGACATGGCCCGTGCTCTATACGAGCGAGCTGCTGCCACAATAGGAAGCGTCAACCTGATCAAGGTGCCCGGGGGGGAGGCTCCCCCCCCGAACATAGGCATCGCTGCGCCGTCCCCTGGGAGGCCCCTTCTCAAGCCACGTCCGGAAGGGGGCCTCCGGAAGGTCCCGCTGTCCCCAGGCAGCGAGGACAAAACTGTCCAAATCGGGGCAGAGCTCCCCCAAGACCATGCAGCGCAACTGGCAGCCTTTCTGCGCGAAAACTCTGATGTTTTTGCATGGAAGTCTTCGGACATGCGGGGTGTCGCCCGGGAGGTTATTGAGCACAAGCTCGCGGTAACCCCCGGTCACCCCCCTGTCAAGCAGAAGTTGAGAAAGCTCTCCCTCGAACGTCAAGAAGCCATCAAGACGGAGATAGCTCGGCTCCAAGAGGCGGGGTTCATCCGGGAAGTCTTGCACCCTGAGTGGCTCGCAAACCCCGTCCTCGTCAAGAAATCAAGTGGCAAGTGGCGCATGTGCGTGGACTTCACCGACCTTAACCGCGCCTGCCCCAAAGACAACTTGCCGCTCCCGCGGATCGACTAGCTCGTTGACTCCACCGCGGGGTGCGAGCTGATGAGCTTCCTAGACGCCTACTCGGGATACCACCAAGTCCGGATGGCGGAGGGGGACGAGGAAAAGACGAGTTTCATAACTCCCCTCGGAACTTTCTGCTACCGCCACATGCCCTTCGGGCTCAAGAATGCGGGAGCCACCTTCCAGCGCCTGATGACGCTGGTCTTTAAAGATCAAGTCGGCCGCAACGTCGAAGTCTACGTAGACGACGCGGTCGTCAAGAGTCCCCGTGCAGCCTCCCACGTCGACGACCTCGCAGAGACCTTCCGCAACCTCCGCGCGTTCGGGCTCAAGCTCAACCCGGAGAAGTGCGCCTTCGGGGTGCGCGGGGGGAAGCTCCTGGGTTTCCTCGTGTCCCAGCGGGGCATTGAGGCAAACCCCGAGAAGATCCGGGCCTTCCTAGACATGCCCCCACCGCGCTCCGTCAAAGATGTCCAACGGCTCTCCGGCCGCCTGGCCGCGCTCAGTCGCTTCGTCTCCCGTTCGGGGGAGCGGGGCCTCCAGTTCTTCAAGATCCTCCGAGGGCTCGAGGGGTTCCGCTGGACCCCCGAGGCCCAGGAAGCCTTCAACGACCTCAAGAAGTACCTCTCGAGCCCTCCAATGCTCGTGAGTCTGTCTCCGGAAGAGCCCTTGCTCCTCTACCTCACCGCGACCCCCGTCGCCGTCAGCGCGGTTTTGGTAAAGGAGCAAGGGGGGCAGCAACGTCCCGTGTACAACGTCAGTGAAGCCCTCCAAGGGGCCAAGACTCGGTACACGGAGATGGAGAAGATTTGCTACGCCCTCCTCATGGCGTCCCGGAAGCTCCGGCACTACTTCCTGGGGCACCCCATCACCGTCCCATCGTCCCTCCCCCTGGGGGAGGTGCTGTGGAATAAAGAAGCCACCGGTCGGATTGGGAAGTGGGGGGCCGAGCTTGCCCCCTTCTCCCTGTCCCTTACCGGCCACTCCGCAATCAAGTCGCAGGTCCTCGCCGACTTCGTCGCAGAGTGGACTCCCGCCTCTGGGCCCGGGGACAAAGATCTCCCTGTGCCGCCCCGACGCAGTGACCACTGGACCCTGCTGTTCGACGGGTCGCTGTGTCTCGCCGGGGCTGGCGCGGGGGTAGTCCTCCGGAGCCCCGAGGGGAAGGAGCTCGAGTACGCCGCGCGGCTCGAGTTCCCCGCAACCAACAACGTCGCCGAATACGAGGCTCTGCTCCTCGGGATGCGCCTTGCGCGCTCCCTGGGGATCCGACGCCTCCTAGTGAAGGGAGACTCTCAGCTTGTTGTCTGCCAAATGAACAAGTCTTACCTGTGCCATGACGCAAATCTAAGTCTTTACTTGCAGGAAGTACGGAAGATGGAGAGGCACTTCGACGGCCTCGAGGCCCGGCATATCCCTCGAAAGGAGAATGACCGGGCTGATGCCCTGGCCCGGGCGGCAAGCGCCCGGGAAACGCTCCCCAAGGGGGCCTTCTTGGAAACAATCACGACGCCCTCGGTGGCCTCCCCGGACGCAGGCCCCGAGCCTCCTGTCCCGGAGGTCGCCGAGATCGTCCGGCCGTCATCATGGATGGATCCCCTCATCTCCTTCATCAAGGGGGAGGGGGACCCCCCCGGGGAGACCGAGGCTAAGTGCCTCTGGGCCAAAGCCCGGGCATATCTCCTGCTGGAGGGAAGGCTCTACAAGCGGGGGGCTTCAGCCCTCCTGCGCTGCCTCCCCCGGTCGGAGGGACTTCAACTCCTGGAAGACATTCACGCGGGGAGCTGTGGTTCTCACCTAGCCCCGCGTGCCATCGCCGCCAAGGCCCTTCGGCAGGGCTTCTACTGGCCTACAGTCATGCGCGACGCGCGAGACCTTGTCTCCGCGTGCGAAGCATGCCAGAAGATGGCCAAGGGCTCGAACCTCCCCCCTGTAGCGCTGCGGACTATCCCCATCACTTGGCCCTTCGTGCGCTGGGGGATGGACCTCTTAGGGCCCTTCCCCCCAGCGCCCGGAGGGTACAAGTATGCGGTAGTTGCGGTCGACTACTTTACAAAGTGGGTTGAGGCGGAGCCCTTGGCTAGCATCACCTCCCGGGCCGTTCAGCGGTTTTTCTGGAAAAACGTCGTTTGTCGTTTTGGTGTCCCCCGGGAAATCACCGTGGACAACGGGATCCAATTCGACTCGGCTTATTTCCGGGAATTCTGCGAAGGCCTGGGGATCGTCATCCACTTGGCCTCAGTGGCCCATCCTCAAAGCAACGGGGCCGTCGAGAGAGTCAACGCCGTAATCCTACAGGGGTTACGCCGGAGACTCGAGCAAACCGCTTCCAAGCGGGGCGCGTGGGCAGAGGAGCTCCCTAGCATCCTCTGCTCGATGCGCACGACCCCGTCCCGGGCCACAGGGCGTGCTCCCTTCTCCCTGGTCTACGGGGCGGAGGCAGTCCTCCCCCCGGAGATCGGCTTCCGGTCGTTGCGGGTCGAGCTCCTGAACGGAGCCACGACCGCAGCCTATTGGGCCAACGAAGACAACCGGCGGCTGGAAATCGACCTCGTGGAGGAGGAACGCGACCGAGCGCTCCTCTGCCACGCCATCTACGAGCGCCAGATGTCGCGCGCATACAACCAGCGCGTGCGCGAGAGAGCTTTCCACCTTGGGGACCTTGTCCTCAAGCGCGTCACAGACCCCCAAGCCCAGGGTAAGCTCTCCCCCAAGTGGGAGGGCCCCTACAGGAGCTCCGCTGTCCTAGGCTCGGGGGCCTACAAGCTCTCCAACCTTCAAGAGCAGGAGCTGAAGCACACCTGGAACTTGCGTTTACTTCGCAAGTTCTACGTCTAGCCTTACGGGCCTGTCCCCTCCCCCGGAGCGATCACGCCGGAGGGGGAGGAGGGACACTGTAGCTTCCTTCCCCCCCCCCCTTCGCGGTTTCACAGGGGGGGGCTTTGTATATTTTGTTAATAAATGCATAGCCTTTGTTCTTCAACTGTCTCACTGCAGGTTCTTATTGACCGCCCCTAGTGGCGATGCCCTCCCCGCGAGGATGCCTTCCCGGTGAAGATGCCCTCCCCGTGAGGAAGCCCTCCCCGCGAGGATGCCCTCTCCGCGAGGAAGCGGGCCCTGACCCAGCAAGTCCCTCCTGTAGGGCGGCTTACGATCAGCCCTCGTGGACTGAGGGTGTAAGCGGCAACCCGGTCCCCAGTGGCCGTGGTAACGAGTCACTTTGGGAGACTAGTCCCCTGCCCAAACACTCAAGTCCCGTCTTCGGGCATTTCCTCCTCCGGGAGTCGACGTTATTCCCGGCTTCCCGTTTTCACGACGACCGGAAGATCAGCCCCTTGCGGCTTGATTGGATCTATCTTCCTCCTCCGGGAGTTGATGTTATTCCCGGCTCCCCGTTTTCACGGCGACCGGAAGATCAGCCCCTTGCGGCTTGATTGGATCTATCTTCCTCCCCCGGGAGTCGACGTTATTCCCGGCTCCCCGTTTTCACGGCGACCGGACGATTGGTCCCCAGCGACCTTATTCCCGGCTCCCCGTTCTCACGGCGACCGGATGGATGCCTCCCGGAGACCCTATTCCCGGCTCCCCGTTCTCACGGCGACCGGACGATTGTCTCTCGGAGAGTCGGATTTCTCGGGCATTTCCTCCCCCGAAGACCCTATTCCCGGCTCCCCGTTCTTACGGCGACCGGACGAGAGTCTCCCAGGAAGCTCGCCTCTGGAAATCCCATCGGGTTCTCTTGGACATTCCTTCCGCCTAAGGCCTTATTCCCGGCTCCCCGTTCTCACGGTGACCGGATGATTATCTCCCGGAAGGTCTTCTCCTTGAAAACATCGCTTTAAAATTTTCTAACTTGGAAAATTTCCTATGCTACAGGTGTCTTCCTTCCCGGGGGCCTTGTTACCCCCACAGCGCGGAGCTATTCTCCGGCCCGCTGTGGGCGGGGGGGGGGGATAAGGAACCCCCGGGTGTAGACCGCACCACCCACGAAGAAACTTAGCTCATCCTTGTTAAGATGAGTCGTCCAGACCATCCAAGAAGAAAATAAAGAGGCACAATAAAAGGAAACAACAACAACGTGCTTTATTGATCGGGAAACCCGGAGGACACGCTCCCCCTCCGGTGGGCTTCAGGAAAGATACAACCCGGGTCCTAACCCGGGGGATTTCTCACAAGCCTAAGGCTCCTACCCCTAAAGCTCCCGGAGACGCTCCCTCAGCTCCCGGGCCAAGTCCCGGTACAGGGCCCGCACGCGACGCTGCGAGTCCCGAAGCACATCTTCGGGCCAAAACTCGTACCCCGCTGGTGGAAGTATCCGGAGGGGTGGTACCACCCGGGCCTCCGGACGCGGGGGAGATAGTTCGGCACGGCTATTGTCGAAATTGTCCAAGTGCCACTCCGGGCGCCACCTCAACCGGACAGGCTCCCGGGCAGTACCCCCGTCGCGTTCTCCGGAGACAAGGCTCAGTAAAATCAAAGCCGCTTGGGCGCCCCCCGGAGAGCCTCTCCCGGACCGTTGCCCGGGAGTAACCCCCTGGGAACCCTGGTAACATTTCATTGCAAAGACTTAGAAAAATTTCAAATATATTTCATTGCAAAATGTTTTTGTACAAGTGCCCGGGGCTTCTCCTAAGAAGCTAAAGACCCGGGGGAGGCTCATACTTTAGCATTGGGGTCCTCCCCCCGGGGAGCTTCTCCCGTGGCCGGGGCAGGGGCATCCGCGGCCGGAGGCGCCGGTGTCGGGAACCTCGTCCGGATGATCCGGTCGTAGAATCCCCCCGCCAGCAGCTCCATCTCCCGGCGCGTTGGCTCGAAGGCCTCCGGGAAGCTCCGGGGGATGCGGCCCCTGATCGCCCGGGCGCCGACCCCCCGGTAGTCAACGAGCCCCGCGGCGGCCGCGATGACGGGGATCGCCCGGCCCCGTGCCCGGACGTCCGCAGCCTCCCGGATGGCGGAGACTTGTGCGTTAAGAAAACGCACAGCCTCCGCGAGGGTCGCCGGGGGCACCTCCGAGCCGCTCCCAGAGCCCAGGCTAATGCCAAGGCTTCCCAAGGCCGAGCGGACGGAGCGGCCCGCGTCCGACAGCGCCCGGACGCTGGAACTCTAGAGCTCCCGGAGCGCCTTCTCCCTCACCTTGGCCTCCTCTCGGAGGCGGCAGTAGGCGCCCTCCGAAAGGTGCACCTGGGCCCGGGCCCGGGACAGCTCATCAAGAGCTTCGTCCCGCTCCCGGAGGGCCGCCTCCCGCTGCTCCACGCAAGCCGCGGCCCGGCTCTCCGCCTCCTTGAGCAGCCGGGTGACCAGCTGCTCAAGGCCCCAGGTAACAGTCGCTACCTACAAAATACATGTTAGAAAAATCTTAAGTGCAGGAAAAAAGCCGAAGTGTTGAGAGCTCGGGTTACCTGGGCTCCGAGGGACTCGAGCCCCTCAAAACGCTCGTGGAGCGTTCCTCCTGCTACGAAAGCCTGCACCTTCCGGTTGTGCAGGCCCTCCGCGTAGCGGGCCACCTCCCCCGCGGGAAGTAGGGAGGTATCTTGCCCAGCCCTCCTGTCGCGGCCGGGAGAGGGCCCCCAGACCTCGGAATCCGGGAGCACGGCCGGCGTCGCCGGCGTCTTCGTCGACGAAGTTTCCTCCGAAGACGAAGACGAAGATTGGGCGGGGTTCTCCGCCCGAGGGGGGATCATCGGGCCGTTCCCCGCCCCAGGCTGAAGGGCCCTCGGGGCCTCCTGCTCCGGGGGAACCTCGTAGACCGAGGGGCTCCCCCCCTCGTCATCCACCGGCCAGAGGCACGGAGGCTCCGCCTCCGAGAACCTCACCTCCAGCCTCTCCGGCGCCAATGCCGCCGGGAGAGGCGAGAGGAGCGCCACTCGAACTGGCGATGGGGCGTAGTCCGCGGAATCGGACCCCGCCCCGCCGATAACAACCTCCTTCCCCCGGGCCTCGACGGGGGCCTCCGGGGGCGGAGGCGTCGCCTCTGCCCAGGGCGCCGCCCGGGCATGCTCGGCTCCGGGAGCCGCATCCCGGGCCCTCACCGGCGTCGTCGCCGGCGTCGTCGTCGGGGCGGGGGTCTTTTGGACCCGGGGCCTTTTGGGCTCCGAGCCCCCGGCCGCATCCTTCCCCCGCTTATGAGACCCGGGGGTGGGAAGGGGCTTCCTCTCCGGAAGCCTGAGCCCGTAGGCCTCGGCCACCAGGTTCCGGGGAGGCCCCTCCCCCACGAGGCGCACGATGCGCTCGTGTTCGTCGGCAAAGTACCTCCCCAGGAGGTGCTCCGCCTTGTCCTTCGCCGCCGGATACGGGCGCACTGCAAGAGGTAAAGAGTTAGTCAATTTTCATAAAAAATCATAAGTGCGAAAGTGCAGGGTACTTACGCCGTGTCACCGGCTTCACCGGAGACCGCTGCTCTGGGCCCATGCCGATCCCCCTTTCCCCGCGTGAGAAGGGGGAAAGCCGCAGGAGCGCCAGCTCCTCCGCGGTGTCCCGCATCGAGCGGGCCTTCTTCGTCAGCACCACCTTCCCGAGGAGCTCGAACTCCTCGTCCGTCCACGCCGGCGGCTTCGGTGCGGATGACCGGCTGTAGGTGGGAGGCTCCAGGGCGTAGACCACCGCCTCGTCCCGGACCCGGAGGTAGAACCACCTCCGGAGCCAGTCCCCCCAGTGGTCCCGGGAGGCCGCCGCCGGGTAGTCCGCCACCCGAGAGGGCAGCATTTGGACCATCACCGAGCCGAAGGGGGACTTCGGTCCTCCCTTCACCAGGTGGGAGCTCCGCGCTGCCGGCTCGTAAAAGTACCGGAAGGCGCGGAGGGTGGGCTCCCGCCCGGTCGCCGTCTCGTAGAGCCATATAAAAAGGCCTATACGGACGAGCGCGTTCGGGGTGAGGTGGTTGAGAGCCACCCAGTACTCTTTGAGAAACTCCCGGAGCATCGGATGCACCGGGAGCCGGAGCCCCGCCTCGAGGAAGGCCTCGAAGGCCACGACCTCTCCAGGCCTGGGGCGGGGGGCTCCGTCCTTCTTCAGGGGGACCCGGATGTCCCCCTCTCCAACGATGCCCTTCTTGACCAGGGACTCCGCGTCCGAGACTGAGAACTCGGAGGCCCAGAGGAAATCCACGGGGATTTCCTCCGGAGGCACCTCCATGGTCTTCATTCGACCTTTGGGCGCCATAAGGTTAGTCTCTTGATGGGTGGCTAAGTTTTCAGGTAGCTACGTCTACAACTCCCGGACGCTCGCTACCGGAAAAGGCTACCGGAGAAGCTACCGGAAGAGCGCTACCGGGAGAGCTGAAGCTAGAGTTGATTTGGAATGAGCTTCCGGGGCCCCCTAAGGCCCTATTTATAGAGGTTGGCCGTGGCCCAGATGCGCGCCACGTGGCCCCCTCGGAGCAATCTGGACCACTGAAATTCAAACCGTGCGCGGGAAACGAAGGGACGGGCGCGTAAATCGAGACGCCAGTTCGAACCACGCGTGCATTTATTGCGAAAACGGCGCGGCCATAAAGCGCCCGGCACAGAAACCGAAGAGTCGCCGGGGGTCCGGTGATTTTTGTCCGGAGGTTTCGCCCGGAGATTTTCCCGGTACTGTAACCATTCCCTCCGGGGGCTCAAGCTTCGTCCCCGGAGGGCATGGGGGGCTGCTGTTGGGGGAAATCTCCATGCGGTCAAGTCCAGGTAAGTTCATGATTGCCCGAGGACAGTGGCCTCCGGTGCCTGCCCCGGGCGCCGCCATTAGGCCCCCGGGACCGTGCCCCCCTGGCGGGTCCCGGGCGCCGCCATTTGCCCGGGGACAGTGGCCTCCAGTGCCTCCCCCGGGCGCCGCCTTTTAGGCTCCCGGGATCGTGCCTCCGGGGCATGTCCCGGGCGCCGCCATTTGCCTGGGGACAGTGGCCTCCGGTGCCTGCCCCGGGCGCCGCCTTTTAGGCTCCCGGGACCGTGCCTCCGGGGCATGTCCCGGGCGCCGCCATTTGGCCCCCACGTGGAAGAATCTTCGAGATACTTGGGATATTCCTGTTATAAGAAAAGAATACTCCCACGTTCCCTGATCGAAGGTGCTCTGACCGCGCGATGTTGGTTGACCGCGCAATATCTTCGACCTTCTGTCCGCGCACAGCACATGAACTTCTGACCACGCACTAGCTGCGATCTGATCGCGCAAAGCCTGCGACCTCGGGCTGATGCTTCCCAGAAATGACTTGAGTTCGCACCGCTGGGCACATGTCTGGCTCGAATCTGTCCTGAACCAACAGTGCATTTATTTGAACTGACTCGGGTGTCAATCCTCGTCATGCATAGGGGTGGGGGTTTGGATACAACCCACCACAACTGTGGTTCGCGAGAGATCCACAGGGTCAGGGGTGAATTGTGAGTAAAATATAACAAAAGTTCTTGTTATCTCCACCTTGCCACTCAAAGTATGCAGTGAGGAAGGGTCTAATCATATTGATAGGATGGGCATGAAAGTGGAATATGCAGAGTTAAAAACGTATTCGAATACTCCGAGCTCCTGGGTTTATAGGAGTCTGCTGCGGTTTGATTAAATCCACGGGGTATGACACAAGTATGTTTTCTAAATAAAATTTGTTAAGTCAAGATTACCCAAATGACATGTGTTGTCATGATAAGGAGTGCTACCGTGGGCTGTCGTGTGTCGACGTGTCGTGGTAGTGCTATAATTTAGTGAACATGAATAGCGATGCTATATTATGAAAAGCGCTGCCATGAGATGAGATATGAAAGAAAAATGTTATTTTACAAACATCCGTAATTCTTGACTAGTCTGGGTTCATATCATCACTACTATATGTATCTACTCTTATCTATGACTTGCTGAGTACGTAAGTACTCACTCTTGCAACCTTCAATCCATTAGAAGGAGCGTTCAATAATCCAGATGAAGGCGTGGAGAACTTTGTGGATCCAGATGAAGGAGAGCCAGTTCCGCCAGAACCCTGATGTGTGTTGTTCTGCCGTCAACTTCTCATTGTGGGAGGGTCACCTATCTTCTGCTGTGTAGTTATTATTTTGCTAAACCTTGAATGCCGTGAAGGCATTGTAATCTCTTTATGTAATATTAAGGCCAGCAGGCCACATTGCTTAAATATTTTGTAAGTTACTCTGTTGCAAAGTAAATATACTCCTGTGCTTGACTTATCCTGGGAAGTCAAAGGTATGTATATATGGGACTAGCTGCAGCAAGCTAGGTCTCCATGGGAGTAGTCGTAGTCCCAGTTTCGGGGCGCGACAGGCGCTTAGAAGTATAAGAAGAAGAACCACCAAAAATAATATTGACATGATTTTGGGGTACCTAGTAAGACACTTCTTCATTTCCATCAGTGTTCCTAACCTCGCAGGCTTGATCTTGCCGTGGTATGGTTGGCATGGGTCCAATTCCTTCATAGAAATCATCCAATTGCTTCAACCAATTGCGACAGTTCTTGAGATCATGTCCCAAAGAATTATGGAATGGACACTTCTTGTTTCCCTGCGATTTAGCTTGTTTTCCCGAATGGTCTCCGTCACGGCCACTAGAAGGAGTTTTATTTTTGAACGGAAACTTATTACCTTTACTCGACCTAGGTTTTTTCGGCAACGGTAACATTCCAGTATTGTCCAGCCCGATTATTCTTGGGCTTCTTGGATTTCCCGCCCGATGTTGACTCCGACTTCTTGCTAGAATCATCTTTCTAGTCATTCTTCAGACCTGGTTGTGGCGGCAAATTCCCCTTGTCCACCATTTTGTTCCATTCTAAGGCATCAACGGTGTCAGAATAACGATCAGGCATGTCGAAGTAAATCCTCGGTGAACCTCTAAGATTGAACTGCATGTTTAAATGCCTTGATAACGGAGCTGTCAGAGATGTTTGGAATGATATTCCTCACTCCGAAAAATCTCTTTACAAACTATCGAAGAGTTTCTGTGGAAGTCTGGCGCAAGCGATGAAGATCATCTTCCTTGCCAGGCTTTTGATAACAATTTTGGAAATTGTTGAGTATTGCATCACACAACATTTCCCAATTGTAAATTGACCCCTCTGGTTGATTAATCAACCAGGTTCTTGCTAGTCCTTCGAGAACTGTCGGCAAGTAGTTTGCCATCGCGCGGTCATCTCCCCCTGCCACTTGAATGGCAGTGATGTAGATTTGAAGAAACTCATATGGATTATGAGTTCCATCGAACCTTTCGATCGTTCCCGGTTTAAACTTATCTGGCCAGACCACAGCATGAAGGCCTGGCAAAAAGCCTTACAACCTACATAGGAACTATGGAAATGTCTATCACTGTGACCTTCCACATGGTCGTGGCCTGGTGACATTAGCCTGAGCAGACACACCTCGTGGTCCCAAGCGGGAGAGAACAGGCACGCGATTGCGATCACGAGAGATTCCAACTCGCCTGGTTTTGTCATATCAAATCGATCCTATTGGCAATCGATCACGTCTCCCATGGCTAGAGTAAGAATAATTCTGCTCATGGGAACGAATCGTGGAATGGGACGATTCTGTTGGAGTGGCATCAGATGAAACTTCATCAAGCGCGTCCGCAAGGAGTCTGGCGAAGGTTGTTTTATCCACATCTCCCAAGTCAGGAGGAGGATTACGTAGTGTATCTGCGATCACATGAATTTGGTATTGTGCGCTCCTTCTGGGCACCATAGGAGTTAGTGTTTCTTCAATTGCCTGGGGATACTCCAGGGCCAAAGATGGCGTCTGGTCATGCCTGCAACCATGCAGATGATGAGAAGTACTAGGAGTGGGATCTCAAACAACGGCATTGTGGCAAGATTACGCCAGGTGTAAGGCTTCCTTAGTGGCCCTGTGAACCTCATTTTCTCGTTGCTCATAGTCCTGATCCTCCTTTTGTCTGTGCTCTTATTCCTCCCTGGCAATTCGCTCCTCAAGAGTTTCCTCTTATAGTGGAGCAAATTATCGACTAACCGAGGTCACAGATATGGGGAAAACATCCCTCCTTGTTCCGAATCAGATTCGAAATCCAAGAGAGATTGGAGATTGTCCAAGTCAAAGTTTCCAGGACTAAACTCCAAATTACCGTCGTCCACATCCTTTGGAGTGATGTGTTGTGGTACATATTCAGCCTCTGATGTGGTAGGGCTCACATGAGGCGTTTGTTCCATCTTCTCTAGTTCTTGGTCAATGGACATGACCTAAGTTGGAGAAGATTCATCCTCAGGATATTCTTGAAGGACACCCTCGCGATCAACCTCCTCCATAGGAACGGGATAGTCAAATGAGGGCATCTGAACATGGGCATAGTCGTTGAGATTGAAATCGTCCTCAGAATCGTATGCTCCTAACATAGCTTATCAGAACTCCTGATGAAAGGAAACACCCTAAGAAAGGCCCCATGGTGGGCGCTAGTTGTCGACGATTGGGACTCGGGGTCCTTAGTCGATCTTACGCAGATTTGTAAGTAGGAAGTGGAGACTTTTCAGGATGTTTATCAGGTAAGTTAAGACAAGTATGAAATGAAGACACAAAGAATTATACAGGTTTGGGACCTCAATAGATTGAGTAACAACCCTACGTCCTGTGGTGGTTTCACTTGTATGAGAATGTTTACAGAGGAAGAGAGATTGCTACAGAAGTTGGTACTCTCTCTCCATGCTTCTGCCTCTTGTCTATTGCTTGAGTTGTTCAAGTCTTCGATTCATTCTCACTTTTTTATCCTCCTGTTCCTATACATCTGTCACCTTCTAATTGAAAGGATGCCAATGTAGAGCAGTTCCAGAGGTTTAGATGGTTGCTAATATGCAGTTGCATAAATGCACTTTAATCTTTATCTCCTCACCGGTTAACATGTATAGTTATGGATAACCGCACATCCTAACATCTTGATGGTTGTCTTCAAACGTGGGAGAGGAAATTATCTTATTCTTGAATCATGACCGGAAGACTCAATCACTACTTAAGTTCTAGTGATATCCTGATCGGGCATAGCTTGTGACCATAATCTAGTCTTGAGTCCGCATCCTTCTGGTCACGGAAAGATAGTCCCCACGGTCAAAGTATTTTGCTAGAATTCAAGCCACCTTATCAGATTAGAAATATCTTAGACATGATGTAAATAAATAAATGACTAGCTCAGGTAATAATCCTCGTCAGTTATATTGGCATCTACAAGCATAGGATTATATTTATCTCTATCAAGAAGCATATATTTCATTGAGGAAGGAAGAGATGTGACATTTGGTACCTTGTTCATGTAGGGATTGTCATGATTTCTTACTGTTAAGAGTTGATTGGGCAATGATGATGTGTTTGTAGTAGCATGATCATCCTTTTTATTGCTCATATATGTGTTGCCATCAAGAGCATCATCTCCAATTTGTTTACCCTGCAATACAGTTTCAAGAGAGTCTATCCTGCATGTGGTCTCCTCATACATAGGGCAGTTATCAATTTCAGGCAGTTTAAATAATACTTTCTCATTCCCCATGTGAACAGCAATTGTATCCTCACATATATCAATTTGAGCTTTGTCTAAATCATCCAAATCACTTATTTGTAAGAATTTCTTTTAAGAGCTTTCCACATGAAGGAATTTGAGTGATAAGATCAGCGAAAGGCATAATCACATTCAATTTTTTCAGGATATGAAGGGATTTGTCATTAAAATTAAGCTAGAGGTAATGACTTGGATAAGGTGGAATTGGTTTAGAAACATGTGTTACCTCATTATTACCTGATTCTGTTTCTTTTAAGTGTTCATCCTTACCGGGCGCAGGTGGATCATCATGCTTAAGTTCGATCGTCGGCGTCAAATCCTTGGTAGGCATCTTCGTTGGTTCCAGTTGCACCTTCTCTTTTTGGAAAGTTCCTGCACCATTCAAATCAACAGTATCAACGCAAGACATAAAATTAATATGTTCAAAATCAGGAGGGTTGATAGGTTGAGATGGAAGAAGGTTAGAAATCACTCGTGCAGGATTGGCCATTTGCATGAATTGAGTCTCGAGCATGCAAACAAGTGTAGAGATGGAGTCGATGTTCGGGTTTAGTGCAACCTTTTCCTTCTCTTGATTTGCCAGAAAAGCTTCTGCTCTCAATGTTGGATTGTTCAGGTTGATTTTGTTGTTGATGTGGTGGCCGATACGGTTTTTGTTGTTCTTGTTATTACTGAAATGATGGCCATTGTGCTTGGTACGACTATTGTTGTTGAGGGAGTTGGTGCTGCGGTTGGATCAGTCCTAATGCAAAGTGTTCGTTCCCCCATTAGTTTTAAAAGTATCACAATGTTCAAGAAAAATATGGAGATGCAGTGAAGGATCTACAATGGCAAAACCACTGAATTGATTTTGTTGTATCAGATTCAATAGTGCAGGGTTAATTCCAAAAATTATTTGTTTCGATTGCTGGTCTAAGAATACCTGACTGAAACCCCAGGCTAAATGGGTTCTATAATCCTTCAATTTCTTTTGTCCACCCATCTTTGGTGATTCAGCTTCCTCCAGTGTTTGATATTTCAATTTGGCTCGTTCTTGATCATATTAGATGCACTTCCAAACTGTAGGGATTAGTCATGCACAAAAAGAAGTAAAAAAATAGAAGCAAGATTGAGAACTGAGATTGACTTATATCAGTGAAAATTAATCTAAAAGATAAATTACCATTGTTCCCCGACAACGCTCCAAAAGCTTGATCACACCTGAAACGGTGTGATTGTGTAATAACCGCAAGTGAATGGGTGAATGTTCAGTACTTGAGGGTCGAATTTCATGAGGAACAAGCATATTCGTCTTTCTAACTTAATAGATCACTGATTAAGTCTAAACGAGTTGGGGGTTTGTTTTTCTACTACTAAAACTATCAATCTACAGTTTTAAAGTAGTAAAGAGTAAGTATAAAACACAAGGTTTATAAGCAGGAGTGAAAATCTAGGGTTTCGAGAGTTCCATAACCATCCGGCGTAATGCTATCCATGGTTCGAGGATTGTCAGTTAATTTCAATCGTTTTCCAAGACAGATTAAGTTTCCAGTACAGTCGCTGGTACAACAGTCAGAGGATCATTTCCACTGTTATGTTTGGCGAGAGCCTCTCTCCTGTTCAGGATCCCACATCAAAGCGCTAAGGACTCAAGAACTCCCCTAAGCTCTTGATAAGGCTCAACTATTACATCTGCTGCTGAAATGACAATTTTGGGTTTAGTGGAAGAAAACATTAAGAAATAACTCCAAAACTTGAGATCAAGACCGAGTAAGAATAACGCCTTCTAGATTAGCTCATCCCTAACCCTAGAAGGAATCTACTTGCAAAAAGCCATAATAATGCAGAAAAAACAATAAGAATTAAAATGAAAAGTGTTGGGGGGAAATCTCCGTCTTGCCTGGGGCCTAGTTTGACTCGGACGCTGCTCCTAGGGAAGAGACCTCATGTCCCGGGGATCATCGCCCGGTGACAGCCGTCCCGGTGGAAGGTTGAAAGGGATCTAGGATATCGACTAGAGGGGGGTGAATAGACGATTTTAACAAATTAACAAATAATCAAGCAATTAATAATAAATGAGAGCAAATAACTAAAACAAGATGAACAATGAACAATTTTAACAGAAGGATATATCCCGTGGTCTCGGTGATTTGCCGATCACCCCTAATCCACGTTGAGGCAAACTCAAATCTCTAACCGCTCCTCTATCTAGTCAACCTTCTCTCATGAAGTGACCTAGATCTTGAGCCGGATTAGTGTGATGAGTTATCCAAACCTCTATTTCACTAATGATGCACTTTACCGCTCCAGCAAGGTGTGCTCGCCCTTTCACAAGATGTTTTGAGGCTTCTTCACAATCTTCCTTGAAGAGCTCTCCAAAACCTTCCTCCTAGCCGACTAGGAGCCGGCAAACTCCAAGAGTAACAAGCCGGTGATGATCACTTATCGCTCTTCTAGTGCCACAAGATTGGTTTAGTGATCTAAATGCAATGCACTAGAAGATCTCAAATGCACACTCTCTCAAATTCAAGAATTAGAACCCTAGAGTGTATGAAACTTGCTTTGGCTCTCAAGGATGATGACAATGTTCACAAATATGCCAAAAGTTATGAACAGGGCCGTGCATGGGAGTATATATACCCCCCACAATTAATATAGCCGTTACCAGCCGTTGGGAGAAAAAGATCACTTGGCGATCAGACCGCAGGTATAAGCCCGGTCAGACCGCCGCAATTGCAACGGCATTAAACAGGCGCAATTAATGCTCACCTGCCCTTGTCAGGCACACACACGGTCAGACCGGAGCCAATGGCGGTCAGACCGTGAAACCGTCCAGAGACGACATGGTTTCTGGACACGTTATACGGTCAGGCCGATAAATACGGACAGATCGGCCACACGGTTAGACCATAGTGCAAAACCTCCGTCAGACCGATTTCTCGGTCAGACCGGTCTAACAACGGTCAGACCGTCGTAACAAAATATGATTTAGAAAGATAGGTCATGAAATTCCAGGAGACTGACCTATGTTTTAACTAAGGACAGACCGACCTTTATAATAAAGAAAACATACTTTGGCATAACGTCGGTTAGTCCGAAACACAATTCGGTCCGTCCGTCTATTCGGTCAGACCGGCCAATAATCGTTCAGACCGACTGAGGCATATTTTGGCTGAAATGAATTGAAACAAGCATTTTCAAAGTATATTACCTTCTAGTATGCAATGCAAGTTTATTTTATAATTTGTGGCACATAGATGAACTATTTGGTGATACACCACATGCTCCTCTTAATAGTACGCGTCTATCCTAAAATCCGGTCAAAATTCTTTTCTAATCACTTTAGACCGGTAAAATGGAAAAAGATCCTATTCCGTACCTTTGCCTCTTTGCTCAATGTATTTTCTTCATCATGTAGCTCTTTCTTTGCCTTTCATTATCCTATCTATTGAGTTTGATCTTGACACAACTTAACAAGTAACATTAGTTCAACATTTGTAATTGTCATTAATTACCAAAACATTCTTTAGGGGCCTAGAAGCTACAATCTCCCTGTTTTTGGTAATTGATGACAACATAAAGAGTAGATGATTGAATTTTGAGCATTAAAGGATTTTTCAATAAGCATAGTAGAGAAAAACACACTCCCCCTAAATATATGAATATGAGAGATTTGGCCTTTTGGTAGAGTTCAAGCATGTATATAAAAACAAGATATCTCAATTCATTCTCTATATAATCATGAAGTATCACGAGAGTTTTCAAAATCATCACATAGGTTACAAATAAGTCATTCAATTCAACACATGATATCAACATCAAAAGGTCATATGAAAATAACACAAAACACATCAATATCATGAAGTGATCATATGAAAATAACATATAACACATCAATATCATGAAGTGAGCATATCTCATATAAGTGTCACCAAATCACATTATACGATATTCAAAATATTACAACAAAACATCACATCATTCATCCATCTAGTTTTACATCACATCATCAAAAATTCTTCTCTCTCCTACTCTCTTCTCTCCCCCTTTTGCATCAATTGCCATAAAAGCTAAGGATCGGCGGGAGCATCATCATCTGGAGGATGGAAAGGAGGAGTCTATTGGAATCTGGTGTAGAAATGAGTGGAGAAGGCGTCGAAGCGCTGCTCGAACTAATCTTGGCGTGACGAGAAGGTCTGGAATTGATCATTCAACGCCGCCAAGTCCGAGCATGTGAGCTCAAGCCCCAGGAGAAGAGTAGCAAACTGATCCATCATCGGCTGATGGAACTGCTGCTGGAACTATGTAAACCAGGCGGGGGCTTGGCTAGACTGTGCTGGCTGCTGAGCCTGAGGCTGAGGAGGAGGAGGCATAGGCTGAGCCGGCTGCTGCTGCTGCTGAGGCTGTGCTCCATGGCCTCGACCCAAGACGCGCGGATTGACACTAAACGGCTTATAGTCGAGATGTCTGATGTCACATGATCCGCGAGGGAACTTCGTCTTCTGGAGCAGCAAAGACATGATATATGGAGCAAAGTATAGGTTCGGAAGAGTGGTTACCGAGACATCCTCAATTGTCTTCAAGATGAATGAGACAATGTTGATCCGATGACTCTTGAGGATGTGGTCGATGAAGTTCCAATAGTAATCTCGGACCGCTTCTCGATTTCCACTCTTTGGATGGATCGTGGCTCATATGATTTTGTTGACCACATCAGGGAGGACTTTGAGACCTGTAACGGTGCCAGGTACGATCTGCTGTCCACCTCCCGGCTGCTCATAAAACTGAAGCAAGTCATCCTCATGGAGGTAATCCTCATCCTCCATATTGATCCCCTCCTTTATTTCCTCATAATTTATCTTGTTTGCCGCAGCAAACTCCTCAAAAGTGGCCTCATACCGTCTAGAGCCTGTCATCCACATGATCTTTTGGTCCGCCCATCTGATATCGATCGTAGCATAAAACTGTCTGATAGCAGTGGCGTTCCGTGGGCATTTGTGCTCCACAAAGTCATAGAGACCAATGTCCTTGAAGATCTGCACCAATGGAGCCATGATGGGCTGATTCACCACATACGCCCATTCGATCCACTTGTGCTCAAAAATGTTCTTGTGGATCAAATGCCCATAGAATGCATCCTGTTGGGTCATCGAGTGGAAATGAGGAGTCGTGGCATCATTTGCATGATTGTAGGCGTAGGAGGTCCTAGCCTTCGTGTAGTCACTTGACGTCCAGTTCTTCTTCGGGCCTTGATAAGCGTGGACGTTTATTTCATCATCCTCACTTTCAATGTCCATGCCCACATGCGAAGATCCGCCACGGTGAGACGACTGTTCTATTTCTGAATCTCCGGGCGAGGGCACCCAATCATCATCGTGACTGTCGCTATTGCTCGAGGGAAGAGCCCTTTTTGGCCGTTTCGCCAATTTCTTCTTGTTTGTCCGGATGGAGACATTGCCTTGAGTACCTCGACTACTATAAGATTTGGAAGATATGCAGCAGGTAAGACACTAGGAAACAAGAATGTATGACGGGAAAAGAGACGACAACTGAACAGCAAACTCTGGCTCTGCTGTTGATGTCGGTCAGACCGAAACAGGAGTGGTCAGACCGGCGCAACCGTAGAGTTAGGGTTTGTCAAGATTCCAGGGATTTAGGTGAATTTAAGGTGCAATGTGGACAGATAAACGAGTATAGGAAATTAGTGCATCAATAGGAAGAATCAATTTTAGGTTTTGAAAGGATTTAAACTTGATTCACCATAATTGCCCTAAATCCCAAGATGAACAGGAAACAAATTTATTCACGAAGAAGAATCTGAGAAATATACCTAGAAGACATGGTTTGGAGGTGATCTTGATCGACGGTTTGTCCGGGGGACGCTAGGGTTTGACCGGAGAAGAAGAATCCAAAGATTTGAGGTGCACGTGAAAGAGACAAGTGGGGAAGAAAGTGCAAAAGGACAAGTGAATCGGGATAAAAAGTCTCTGGTCATGAAAGTTCGGTCAGACCATGGGTAAGAGACCGGTCTGACCGCTGGAAGTAGGGATTTTGAGAAGCTCTCTGGAGATGAATTCGGTCAGACCGCTGGGAGGACTGAAAAACTTGGGGGAATTTGTTTGATTTGATGCTCATAAGAGATTTGGATAGGATAAGATATATATATAAGATAATTATAAGTAAGATATAGACAATTATCACCAAAGGGGAAGTATTTATCTTACAACTTAACATATTTTTGGTTCATTTTACTCAATTGCCGATAAAAGAGCCTAAAATGCTCTAAAAAGAGAAGTTCATGCAATCAAGTAACACTTTAAGCACAACCAATATGAGTTCAACATTTCAAGCCACATTTGATATATCAATGACGTTAAGCTCATTTCGGAGTTTACAATAATGACTTTCATCTAAGGGCTTAGTGAATATATCCGCTAATTGATCTTCGGTTCTCACATTATCCACCACCACATTACCTTTACTAACATGATCTCTAAGGAAGTGGTGTCGGATATCTATATGCTTGGTCCGAGAGTGTTGAACTGGATTTGTGGCTATTTTTACTGCACTCTCATTATCACACAAAAGAGACACTTTTTCAAATTTTATTCCATAATCCAACAAGGTTTGCCTCATCCAAAGCAATTGTGCACAACAACTACCCGCGGAAACATATTCCGCTTCGGCGGTTGATAAAGCTACAGAGTTTTGTTTCTTGGAGGACCAAAATACTAAAGATCTTCCTAATAGTTGACAACTGCTAGAGGTGCTTTTTCTATCCACTTTACATCCCGCATAATCAGAATCAGAATATCCAATTAATTCGAATTTAGCACCTTTTGGATACCACAACCCTATACTAGATGAATATTTTAGATACCTCAAAATGCGCTTAACGGCCATTAAATGACTTTCTTTAGGAGAGGCTTGAAATCTTGCACACATACAAACACTAAACATAATATCGGGCCTAGAAGCAGTAAGATACAGTAAACTACCAATCATAGATCTATAAAGCTTTGAGTCTACCGGTTTACCTCCTTCGTCAGAGACAAGGTGACCGTTTGTAGCCATTGGTGTCTTGATTGGTTTTTGTTTCTTCAAGTCTAAACTTCTTGAGTAGGTCCTTCACATATTTGCTTTGACAGACAAAAGTTCCTTCCTTGAGTTATTTAACTTGTAGTCCGAGGAAGAAGCTTAGTTCACCTATCAAAAGACATCTCAAATTCCCTGGACATCATATTACCAAATTCCTCGCAAAAATCTTGGTTAGTAGATCCAAATATGATGCCATCAACATAAATTTGACATACAAAGAAATCATTTCCAATTTTCTTAGTAAATAAAGTAGTATCAACTTTCCCAATTTTAAAGCCTTTTAAAATCAAGAAGTCTCTAAGTCTTTCATACCAAGCACGAGGTGCTTGTTTAAGACCATAAAGAGCCTTGGAGAGTTTATACACATGATTTGGCTTTGTAGGATCTTCAAATCCGGGAGGTTGTTTAACAAATACTAATTCATTAATTTTTCCATTTAAAAATGCACTTTTGACATCCATTTGATAAAGTCTAATATTATGAGATGAAGCAAAAGCAAGCAAGATTCTAATAGCCTCAAGTCTAGCTACGGGAGCAAAGGTTTCACCGAAGTCCAAACCTTCAACTTGAGTATATCCTTGAGCCACCAATCTTGCTTTGTTTCTTACTACCACTCCGTTTGCGTCTTGTTTATTCTTGAAAATCCATTTGGTTCCAATGACATTGTGCTCATCCGGATTTGGTTCTTCTACTAATTCCCAAACATTGTTGCGGGTGAAGTTGTTTAATTCTTCATGCATAGCATTCACCCAATCTCGAATTGCAAGTATGTATTAAGATCACGAAGTGTTGGGGTCCCACAAACCGAAAGACGGCGAACTGCGACAGCAGAAAAATTCTAAGCAAAACCCAAGTCTAACAATGACGGCTATGAGGTTTTAATATGCGAGAGGGGTGGCGTCTAGGGTTTGGGGTGCACCCCCCCACGCGGGATACACGGGCCGAGGCCCAATAGACAGGTGACGCAGCACCGCACGGCCCAACAAAATCTGTTCTCTAATTGTTTCGATTATTGTGATTGACTCAGAAGGAGTTTGGATGTGGGACTAGATCCGTTGGAAAGGTCTCGTCGAGGGCTTCTCCGTAATGTACTTGAACGTCCCAAACAGAGTTCGTATGCATCTGCTACACCTGTTTGAAGACAGGCTGCTCCGCCGTGGCCGACCCGGACTCCAGCTCGCGGTAGACTTGATTCCTGACCCGTCTTGGTGCAAAGTGACACCCTCGCTGATCAACACCATGATTCCTGAGCACAAGCACAATATTATTAGGTAGTAACTCTCTCTTGTCAATATTCTCTCGTGTACTAAGAAACGAGCTCACCTGGTGATTTAGTTGACGTGCATGTGCCCTTGTTATTGGTCCTTGCACAACGGGTGTTGGAAGAATGGATGCATCGTTAGGGGTGATGTCCTCATCATGTGATGTTGACCAAGCGATCATATATGGTGGAGAGTGTATCATGCTCCAACATCACAAATGCCTCATAGTGTTGCGTCAAGAAGCGCATCTTACCATGCTCAAAGCTAGATGTGCCCTCAAAGATAGACTCAAGGGTGGTCCAAACATCGGGAGCGGTCGAACGATCACTCACTAGTTCGAGCACATCATGGCTAAGGGATCTAAGAAGCACATCTTTAGCCTTTGTATTTAAGAGGAGAATATCCTTATCCGAAATCAACGGATAAGTCACACCCTTCTCAACTAAGCTCCATAAATCCAAACTCAATGCCTCAAAATAAGTGCTCATAATAATCTTCCAACGAAAGTAATGTGAGCCATCAAAGTAAGGAGCAATCAAATCAAAATCCTCTACCGAGTCCATCCTTTCTCTCTAGGAGGTAAAGCCCATAAATGAGAGACTTTGTTTTGATACCACGTGTAGGATCGAGGATGCCGACTAGAGGGGGAGTGAATAGGAGGCTTAAAAACTTTTCAATCTAAAGCAACTTTTGCAAAGAGAAGAACCAAAAGCAATTGAACAAAATATTGCAAGCTTAAATAGAAGAGAAAGAGAACAAATACAGAGATTTTTCACGAGGTCTCGAAGACTCGCCCGGTCTCCCCTACTCCACGTTGAAACACTCAAATGAATGAGTCTTGCTTTAATACCCACGGAGGATATTTCTCACTAATGGTTGCTCCTTGTCCACTCTGGAAAGGCGAGCACCGATGTCTTTTACAAACACGCCGAGCCTCTCCGACAATCTCTGAACAGGAGAGGTCAACGGCCACGCCACCAAACCGTCTAGGTGAGGGGGTTCACAAAGAGTAATGAGCAGCAAGGTCTCTTCTAGACCTCCAACATGCACCGAGAAACTCTAAGTATGCAAGAATGATGTGAACAGAAAACTCAGTGGATCTCAGAACTCACGACTTGATCAACAGATTAAGATTTTTTAAACTTTAAAGGAATGCTAAAGTGTATAAGAGAGTATGAGGCTTCTTGGTGTACAAAACATCTGCTCAAGGCCTCTATTTATAGCCTCAACAAACAAAAGAGCCGTTGGAGCTCGAGCTGAAAATCAACAGTGCAAACTGACAGTCAGTTTGGGTCACGACCAGAAAGAAGTAAAATCTAGAGAAAACTCAGCAAGCTGTTTGAGGTCGTTTATGCAAACAAGATAGCACAAGCTGACAGTCAGTCCCTACCTCAACAGCTGACAAAAATCACAGATAAAACTTTGCTGGTCGTATATGGAAACTGATACTCAAAACTGACAGTCAGTATGACATACTGACAGTCAGTTTCGACAAAAACATCGACAAGTTAAAATAGAAACTCAAATCAAACAGCTCGAGGTCGAAATGCAAACTGACAGTCAGTTTGGACAACTGACAGTCAATTTAGTTCAAAAAGTTTCAGCTCAAAAAACAACCTCTCTGGACAACTGTCAGTTAACAAAACAGACAATTCAAACTGACAGTCAGCATGAATAAAAATAGTCATAACTTTTAATCCAGAGGTCCGATTGAAGTGTTTGATAGCTCGTTTGATAGCACTTGTTTCTGCAGTTGTCTCTTCTCCATGGTGGATCCAACACGCGTACCCCTTTTTGAAACCACGTTGGATCAAGTGGGCGACAATTTGAGATGAGTTGGTGAACATCTTAAGATTCTGGCAGTCTACGCAAGGACAGTACATATATGGTAAACCCTTCTTCGCCATGTCTTGCTCAGCAACTTTTTGAAAATCTAAAACACCTTTCATGTATTCCTCACTCACTCGATTGTCATTATACATTCAGTCTCGATGGACCATCTGCAATTAATTAAATTCATACACATGCTAATTAGTAATACTCTACGTACGGTTGACACGCAATAAATTATAAATCTAGCTAGCTAGTGTTTGATGTGGAGTTTGCGGTATAACTAGTTAACTACTACTTGAACTGCAAGTAATTAGTTGGGGGAGTGGATAACACACATCATAAAGTAATTAAATAGCTACAAGTCGAAAATGAGTTACAACCAGGATTTGCTACTATAGCTTCCCCTCCCTCTCCCTGTAATTTGATCAATCAATGGAGATCGATATTGATGATGAAATCAAGTAATGTGTATGCCTTAGGAGCAAGTACCAACCTTGGATCTTCAAATTTGTTGCCCCCAAATGCTCCCCTTTTGAGATATTGCTCTTCCTTGCCCCAGATCTCTTCCAACTGGACAGTATGTCGAGCAAGAGTGTACGACTAGCTCAAAACATCCGCCAAAAGACCTTTTATACCAGGTTTAATACAGACGATTCTATATAATACCATCGGTAATATCGGTGCATTTTTGTAGAACAAAATATCACATAAACTATCACTAACGGGTTTCACTTTAAACCGTCGGTAATGTCGATGCATTTGTGTAGAACTATGACAGAAATATCACAGACGGTTTTGACATCTGAATCGTCGGTGATAATTAGAATATCACAGACGGTTCCGAGCTCAAAACCGTCCCTTTACTATCACACCCGGTGTTTACTTTATAACCGTCAGTGATAATTATAAAATCAATAGTCTGCTCTAGTATCACAGACGGTGATAAGGTCCGAACCGTCTATAATATCCTGGAATTTTGCTTGCAGTCGAACCGTTCGACTAGTTGAATTGTTCCACTTATTTTTCTCCTTGGGCACGACAAGCCCTAACCCATAACCTCCATTGATGGCCGCCGCAACTCCATCGACGGCCACTAGTTTCTCTGGTGAATTAGTATATAATGATGAATCTGCATGTAAGAGCCACCAATACCAATTGGACGGGTAGCAATAATATTAGAAACGTGACCAAATGATTGAATAAAATTTTTTTCTGTCATGTCTGCCACGACTATGACATCACCTGTGAGGAGCCCAGCTCGGTGCAGCTGGTCTCATAAACCACTTGACTTCCCAGGATGAGTCAAACACAGGAATATATTGAAGCAGCAAAATATTACAGTAGTCATAATTGTATGGCCATCAGGCCTTAGTACAACACGGGGTACAGTGCTTTACAAGGCACAAAGGTACAGCAAAATAAATCATCTAATTGGCGGAAGCTAGGGCCCAAAAGTAATCCACAGGAAACAGAGGTTGACAGCAAGACAGCACCACATCAGGGCTCCGGAGGAAACTGCTCATCATCTCCTGGGTCTGCAGCATCTTCAGGATATCCTCCAAGGTCGTAGAACGCTCCATCTATTGATGAGTTGTTGCAAGGGTGAGTACTTATGTACTCAGCAAGTCATAGGGAAGGTAGAGATATATTTATAGTATAAATGACATGAACCTATGCTATTGGGGAAAGAGTGAAGGGTTTTTCTCAAAATACATTTCTTTCTCATTCCTATTCATCTTTCAATCATACTCATGGCAGTAATTAAATCATATTGATGGTGATACATATATCCCATATCCAAGGCGATATATCCTCATATCACATTATTTTTATTCAAGCCTTTCAATCTTATACTCATAGCAGTATCTCATATACTTTAGGGCAAAAGCCACATGCCTCTTAGTTATCATATGATTTCTATATTATAGTATTATCGCGACACGTCAACACATGACAGTCCACGGTAACGCCCCTTATCGTGACAACACATGCCACTTGGGTAATCTTGAGCTAACAAATTTTAGTTTATAAAACAATACTTGTGTCACACCCCGTGGATTTAATCCACCGCGGCATACTCCTAAAACTCAGGAGTACGAAGTATTCGAATACATTTTTAAACTCTGCAGAGGTGTACCTCTTTTTAAATCCACTTTTTCACTCGACTTCCAAGTCGGGCCAACTCCATGCGACTTATACGCATGTGACAAGGCTGAGATCACACAACGTTTTGCAGTCTAGTATTAACAGTATCCCTGCCCGGTAAATGGAAAATTCAGTCCCAAGTACCGTTGTGGGTCCTCCCCACTACCTTACTTCCTAGCCTGGGTCTATGTTCCCGCAGGACACATAGCCTCTTTTGATTACAGTCGCGCACGACTTAATCTGGCGTAGGGCGTCTTGCTTCTTTACACCTTATCCTCTCATAATTTTTCTGATCTCACAACACTCATGGACGAACTGCGTCCCACCAGTTTCCACGCGAGAAACCGGATCGACAAGCCATGCAGGGAACTGCTAATACCAAGAAAGCTACTAGATTGCGCCTGTCACATACCAGGTAAGTGGTTGGTACGTTTTTCATGCCACTAGACGCACAACACAAGGTTCTAGTCCTTATATGCCAGTGACCAAATCATACCACTGAAAGGGATCTAGGATATCGACTAGAGGGGGGTGAATAGGCGATTTTAGCAAATTAGCAAATAATCAAATAATTTATAGATAATGAGAGCAAATAAATAACACAATATGAATAATGCACAATTCCAACACAAGGATATATCCCGTGGTCTCGGTGATTTGCCGATCACCCCTAATCCACGTTGAGGCAAACTCAAATCTCTAACCGCTCCTCTATCTAGTCAATCTTCTCTCGAGAAGTGACCTAGATCTTGAGCCGGATTAGTGTGATGAGTTATCCAAACCTCGTTTTCACTAAGGATGCACTTTACCGCTCCGGCAAGGTGTGCTCAACCCTTTCACAAGACGTTTTGAGGCTTCTCCACAATCTTCCTTGAAGAGCTCTCCAAAACCCTTCTCCTAGCCGTCTAGGAGCCGGCAAGCTCCAAGAGTAACAAGCCGGTGATGGTCACTTAGCCTTCTTCTAGTGCCGCAAGATTGATTGAATGATCTAAATGCAATGCACTAGAAGATCTCAAATACACACTCTCACAAATTCGAGAATTTGAACCCTAGAGTGTATGAAACTAGCTTAGGCTCTCAAGGATGATGACAATGCTCAAGATTTTGCCAAAAGTTATGAACAAGGCCGTGCATGGGAGTATATATACCCCCCACAATTAATATAGCCGTTACAGGCCGTTGGGAGAAAAAGATCACCTGGCGGTCAGACCGCAGGCACAAGCTCGGTCAGACCGCCGCAATTGCAACGGCATTAAACAGGCGCAATAAATGCTCAACTGCCCTTGTCAGGCACACACACGGTCAGACCGGAGCCTATTTCGGTCAGACCGTGAAGCTGTCCAGAGACGACCTAGTTTCTGGACACCTTATACGGTCAGGCCGATATATACGGACAGACCGGCCATACGGTCAGACCGTAGTACAAAAACACGGTCAGACCGGTCTAATAAAACGGTCAGACCGTAATAGCTCAAAACAACAGAAAGATAGTTCATGAAGTTCCAGGAGACTGACCTAGGTCTTAACTACGGACAGACCGACCTTATATGGTATATACTATACTAACACATAACTTCGGTCAGTCCCAGAATTCTAATCGGTCAGTCTGTGAATTCGGTCAGACCGGTCCAACAAACGGTCAGACCGACTGAGACAGTGCTGAGCAGAATTGAGCTGAAACAGGCATTTTCAAAGGATGTGACCTTCTAGTACGCAATGCAAGTTGATTTTATGATTTGTGGCACATTGATGAAGTATTTCGTGATACACCACATGCTCCTCTTAATAGTACGGCAATTATCCTAAAATCCGGTCAAAATTCTTCTCTAATCACCTTAGACCGGTAAAAGGAAAAGACCCTATTCTGTACCTTTGCCTTTTTGATCAATGCGCCCTTTCTTCATCCTGAGGCTCTTTCTTTGCCTTTCATTAACCTGTCTTTTAAGTATCTTCTTGACACAACTAGGCAGGTAACGTTAGTATAGCATTTGTAGTTGTCATTAATTATTAAAACACTCTATAGGGGCCTAGAAGCTACAATCTCCCCCTTTTTGATAATTGATGACAACATAAAGAGTAGATGAGAGAGTTTTAAGCATAAAGTGAATTTTACAATAAGCATCGAGGAATAAGACACTCCCCCTAAATGTATGAATAAGAGAATTTTGGCATTTTAGTGGAGTTCAAACATGTGAATAAGGAGCTATCTTGATCCATTCATTATATATGCATGAGGTATCACAAATAAGACATTCAATTCTACACATGATATCATCATTACAAGGTCATATGAAAATAACATAAGCATATCTCATATATCATGAAGTAACACTCTCATACAAGAGTCATCCAACATAACTGACATCCACATAGATCATAATTAAAAGAGATGTTCAGCTAAACAAGTTAATTAAAACTTTACACCAAAAGTTTTCAACAAAAAATTTTCATTTAAGGTTCATCTCTTTTAAGGTTCATCTCTCAACATCTCTCCTATTCTTCTACTCTCTTCTCTCTCTCCCCCTTTGGCATCAATGGCCATAAAAGCTAAGGAGCGGGGTGAGGAGGAGTCTGAGGGAAACGGGTGTAGAAGTGAGCGGAGAAGGAGTCGAAGCGCTGCTCGAACTGATCCTGGCGCGACGAGAAAGTCTGGAACTGATCATGCAATGCCGCCAAGTCCGAGCGAGCAAGCTCAAGCCCCTGGAGAAGAGTAGCAAACTGATCCATCATCGGCTGATGGAACTGCTGCTGGAACTGTGTGAACTAGGCGGGGGCTTGGCTAGACTGAGCTGCCTGCTGAGCCTGAGGTGGAGGAGGAGGAGGCATAGGCTAAGCCGGCTGCTGCTGCTGCTGATGCTGTGCTCCATGGCCTCGAGCCAAGACACGCGGGTTGACACTAAACGGCTTATAGCCGAGATGTCTGATGTCGCAAGAACCGCGAGGAAACTTTGTCTTCTGGAGCAACAAGGACATGATAAACGGAGCATAGTAGAGATTCGGCAGAGTGGTCGCTGAGACATCCTCAATTGTCTTCAATATAAAAGAGACAATGTTGATCCGATGACTCTTGAGGATGTGGTCGATGAAGTTCCAGTAGTAATCCCGGACCGCCTCTCGGTTTCCACTCTTTGGATGGATCGTGGCTCGTACGATCTTGTTGACGACAGCAGGGAGGACTTTGAGACCTGTAACAGTGCCAGGTACAATCCGCTGTCCACCTCCCGGCTGCTCATAAAACTGGAGCCAGTCGTCCTCATGGAGGTAATCCTCATCCTCCATATCGATCCCCTCCTTCATCTCCTCATAATTTAACTTGTTTGCCGCAGCAAACTCCTCAACGGTAGCCTCATACCGCCTAGAACCTGTCATCCATATGATCTGCTGGTCCGCCCATCTGATCTCAACTGTAGCATAGAACTGTCTGATGGCAGTGGCGTTCCATGGGCACTTGTGCTCCACAAAGTCATACAGCCCTATATCTTTGAAGATTTGCACCAAGGGAGCCATGATGGGCTGATTCACAACATAAGCCCATTCGATCCATTTGTGTTCGAAGATATTCTTGTGGATCAAATGACCGTAGAAGACATCCTGCTGTGTCATAGTGTGGAAATGAGGAGTAGAGGCGTCATTCTCATGATTATAGGCGTAGATGGTCCTAGCCTTTGTATAGTCGCTTGAGGTCTAATTCCTCTTTGGGCCTTGATAAGCGTGGACGTTTATTTCATCGTCCTCACTCTCGATGTCCATGCCCCTGTGAGAAGATCCACCATGATGAGACGACTGTTCTGTCTCTGAATCACCGGCCGAGGGCACCCAATCGTCATCGTGACTGTCGCTGCTACTCGAGGGTAGAGCCCTTTTTGGCTGCTTAGCCAATTTCTTCTTGTTTGTCCGGATGGAGGCAATGCCTTGAGTACCTCGACCACTATAAGATTTGGAAGATACGCATTAGGTAAGATATAGGAAACAGGAAAGCATGACGAGAAAGGAGATGACAACAGAACTGCACATCCTTGCTCTGCTGTTGCAGTCGGTCAGACCGAAACAGGGGCGGTCAGACCGGCGC
The DNA here is from genome assembly GCA_019359835.1 of Pharus latifolius. Taxonomy (NCBI): domain Eukaryota; kingdom Viridiplantae; phylum Streptophyta; class Magnoliopsida; order Poales; family Poaceae; genus Pharus; species Pharus latifolius. The sequence continues at coordinate 49,779,489 of CM033326.1, forward strand.
AATCGAAGAGTTAGGGTTTGACATGATTCCTGAGGTTTACTTGATTTTAGGGTGCAATGAAGACAGATATGTGTGTGAGAATACTCATTGCATCAACTGGATGAATCAATTTCAGGATATTGACCGAATTTAAACAAGATTCACCACATTTTACCCTAAACCTCAGGATGAACAGAAGAGAACAGGAAAACGAAGAAGAATCTGAGCAATGTACCTAGAAGACATGATTTGGTGATGATCTTGAACCACGGTTTGTCCAAGCTTGACGAGGGTTTGACCGGAGAGAAAGAATCCAAGGATTTGAGGCGCACGTGAAAGAGACAGGTGGGGAAGAAAGTGAAAAAGGACAGGAGATTCGGGATAAAAAGGTCTCTGGTCATGGATTTTCGGTCAGACCGTAGAAAAGATACCGGTCAGACCGCTGGAAACAGAAATCTAAGATGCTCTCTGGAGATTCATTCGGTCAGACCGCAATTAGTTCGGTCAGACCGCTGAAAGGACTAAAATTCTTGGAGGATTTTGATTGATTTGAAGCTCAAGAGATTTGGATAGAGAGATATAAAACTATAAGATGATTATAAGTAAGATATGGGCAATATCACCAAAGGGGAAGTATTTATCTTACAACTTAACATAATTTTGGTTCATTTCACTCAATTGCCGAAAAGGGAGCCTAAAATGCTCTAAAAGAGGAAGTTCAAGCAACCAAGTGATACTCTAAGCACATTTCATATGAGTTCAACATTTCAAGCCACATTTGAGATATCAATGACGTTAAGCTCATTTCGAAGTTTGCAAAAATGACTTTCATCTAAGGGCTTAGTGAATATATCTGCTAATTGATCTTCGGTTCTCACATTATCCACCACCACATCACCTTTGCTAACATGATCTCTAAGAAAGTGGTGTCGGATATCTATATGCTTGGTCCGAGAGTGTTGAACCGGATTTGTGGCTATTTTCACCGCACTCTCATTATCACACAAAAGAGGCACTTTTTCGAATTTTATTCCATAATCCAACAATGTTTGCCTCATCCAAAGCAATTGTGCACAACAGCTACCTGCGTAAACATATTCCGCTTCGGCGGTTGATAAAGCTACAGAGTTTTGTTTCTTAGAGGACCAAGATACTAAAGATCTTCCTAACAGTTGACAACTGCCAGAGGTGCTTTTTCTATCCACTTTACATCCTGCATAATCGGAATCAGAATATCCAATTAATTTGAATTTTGCACCTTTAGGATACCACAACCCTATGCTAGATGAATATTTTAGGTACCTCAAAATGCGCTTAACGGCCATTAAATGACTTTCTTTAGGAGAGGCTTAAAATCTTGCACACATACAAACACTAAACATAATATCGGGCCTAGAAGCAGTAAGATACAATAGACTACCAATCATAGATCTATAAAGCTTTGAGTCCACCAGTTTACCTCCTTCGTTAGAGACAAGGTGACCGTTTGTAGCCATTGGTGTCTTGATTGGCTTTGCTTCTTCAAGTCCGAACTTCTTGAGTAGGTCCTTCACATACTTGCTTTGATTGATGAAGGTTCCTTCCTTGAGTTGTTTGACTTGTAGTCCGAGAAAGAAACTTAGTTCACCTATCAAAGATATCTCAAATTCCCTGGACATCATATTACCAAATTCCTCGCAAAAATCTTGGTTAGTAGATCCAAATATGATGTCATCAACATAAATTTGACATACAAAGAAATCATTCCCAATTTTCTTAGTAAATAAGGTGGTATCAACTTTCCCAATTTTAAAGCCTTTTGAAATTAAAAAGTCTCTAAGTCTTTCATACGAAGCACGAGGTGCTTGTTTAAGACCGTAAAGAGCCTTGGAGAGTTTATACACATGATTCGGCTTTGTAGGATCTTCAAATCCGGGAGGTTGTTTAACAAATACTAATTCATTAATTTTTCCATTTAAAAATGCACTTTTGACATCCATTTGATAAAGTCTAATATTATGAGATGAAGCAAAAGCAAGCAAGATTCTAATAGCCTCAAGTCTAGCTACGGGAGCAAAGGTTTCACCGAAGTCCAAACCTTCAACTTGAGTGTATCCTTGAGCCACCAATCTTGCCTTGTTTCTCACTACCACTCCGTTTGCATCTTGTTTATTCTTGAAAATCCATTTGGTTCCAATGACATTATGCTCATCCGGATTTGGTTCTTCTACTAATTCCCAAACATTGTTGCGGGTGAAGTTGTTTAATGCTTCGTGCATAGCATTCACGCAATCCGGATCTTTTAATGCTTCGTCTACAAGTGTGGGCTCAAAAGAGAAAACAAAGGAGTAATTTTCACAAAATGAAGCAAGACGAGAACGAGTTTGAACACCCTTACACAAGTCACCAACAATTTGATCGACGGGGTGATCTTTGAAAATTGAGTGATGAATTCTTGGATGGTCAACCGGGATTTGTGAGATAGAGGTAGAAGGTACTTCCGGTTGTGGTTGAGAGGAGTCTTCCACATTGATGTGAGACCCCCATTTGAGGATCACCTTGGTAACCGCCCAGGTAGGTTACACACAGCAGGATGTCACATGAGCTCCAAACCACACAAGCATAGTAATATCATTAAACAAGTATCAGGCCAACATGGCCAATATTACATAGCCAAAGCACCGAAAATGGCGCTAAGTAGAGTAGATAAGAAAATAACTAGTTTATCAGAACCAGAATCGGTATCCAAGTACCGAACACACAACAAAAAGCACAAAGCAACGACAAATAGCTTGACTTCCATCCGCAGCAGGGTTGGAGGGACTTCTCCCACATCTGACTTGACTTGGTGCGCAATCCTTCTAGAACGTGGGCTCGCCCGGGGTGCTTCCATCTTCAGGGGAGTACTCATAACTGAAAGAATCGGGATCCTCGAATCCCTCTTCTACAGTGGGATAAAAATGCAAGGGTGAGCACTTGGTGCTCAGCAACACTCATTCCAGGGATTAATGCAATTGTACTTACACGAGGGTGAAACATATGATTCCGGGGTTTTAGTTTCATATGGATAGAGATATATAGATTTCCAAGTCATTTATTCAGTAAAACAGTACTTTATCATGAAAATGATACTTTAAACATTAAACCGGTTTTCAATAAAACGTTAGATGTAGTGGTCTCCCATGAGTCACTACTTTGTTAACCGCATTATGAAAACATTCCAAAACATTACTTGTGCTATAACCCATGGATAACATCCACTACGAAAAGACTCTTGAACCTGGGAGTACAGAGTATCTGATACTTCTTTTACGCTTTGCAAAGGTGTACCTCTTTTTAAATCCACTGGTTCACTCGGCTTTCAAGTCGGATCAGCTCCATGTGACTTATACACATGTGACAAGGCCGAGATCACACAACGCTTTTGCAGTTTAGTATTAACAGTATCCCCGCCCAGTAAATAGACAATTAAGTCTCAAGTACTGTTGTGGGTCCTCCCCACTGCCTTACTTCCTAGCCTCTGGCTTATGTTCCCGCAAGACACATAGCCTTGGTCTGTGTCCACGCAAGACATATGACCATTCAAGATTACAACCGCGCACGGCTTAATCTGAGGCGTAGGGCGTCTTCCTTCTTTCCACCTTTATCTCTCATCATTTTTCTGAACTCACATCACTCATGGCCGAACTGCGGCCCACCAGTTTCCACGCGAGAAACCAGACCGACAAACCATGCGGGGAACTGCTAATACCCAAAAAGCTACTAAGTTGTGCCTGTCCCATACCAGGCAAGTGGTTGGTACGTTTACAATTCGCATAGAGACACAGCACAAGGTTCTCGTCCTTATGAACCAATAGTGAGGAGCATTCACATTCCCTGGTGCGCACCGCACCCTTTCCATACCATCCAATCCTCACTACTGATCCCTTTTTTCAGTTTTCTTGACAAAACGGTTTTCATTATAACTTCTCATGTATTTGACCATTTCAAGTTTAATGTGGATATTCAGTATATGAGTCCTAGGGTGACAAAAGCATATATAAGAAGGTTCAATAACAAAAAGGGGTTTCATGATTCATTAGGGAATATCTACTCATGTCATTCAAACATAACTTGTATTTCAACAAAGCATGCATAGTAAGAAACAGTGAATATACTTCATATGAAAATATTGGGTGAGACATGATCAAAGGAATGAGGCTTGCCTTGCGATGTTGGGTCTAAATAATCAGACGGATCTTCAAAGACTTCTTCCGCTCCTTCAGCTTCTGACTCTGCGGTAATCAATTAACACACAAACACATACCATAAGCATACAGAAAATAGTTTCCATAGAAATTATTAAGTAAATAAGTCATGCATGCAAGGGAAAAGGTTAGGGCAAGGTCACAAGGGCTCTGGTCGAAGAAACGGCTAAAAAGGATTGAACGTCGAAGGGTCGACATTCGGTTCATGGCTTTGGCATAACTTTAAACAGATCTTAGGATGGTTTTCTGGAGAAGTGATAGAAGGGAAAGATGTAGAACACAACTCCAGGAACCTAGGGGACAAAGTGACATTTCCATTGCTCAACCAGAAGGGGTTACACAAGGCCAATGCCAGTGGCTGACATGCACTGACATAGTGCTGGACATGGCCAGAAATTAGGGCATGGCTTAACTTTTGATCCAGGGCTTCAATTGATGCAACACTTTGTCTGGGAGGTAGGCATTACTAACAGGAACAAAACACTCAACAGGCACAAGAGCTGAAAGTGGCCGGAGGGTGGCAAAATCCGGCGATGAACTGCGGTGACGACACGGCACAGACATTGATCTGGACAAGAGCTTGGCAAGGGCATAACTCACAATCTAGGCAGATCCAGGTGTCGAGCTAGTGGAAGAAATTACTCAGGGAGGTGAGGCGAAGCTCAGGGACAAAGTGGTGTCGGCTGAATTGGCCGGGAAAGAATTCCGGCGAACTGTGTCGGAGAAGATGACACTGGAATTGGGGATTTTTGATACAGGGCGAAAGAGCTCAATCCCAAGCTTGGGGATGATCTCTAGGGCACAACAAGGCTACTGGAGGGGTCAATATTGCTGGGAGATGGCCGGAAAAGCTTGGCGGCGAGGTCCGGCGAACGGCTGAGGTTCCAGTTTGGGATTTCTTCAATTTGAGCTCAAATGGGGATTTTGATTCTACAGGCTTGCTCTACTAAGCTTACTGATCGACTTCTTCTACAGAATCGAGAGCTAATTTGGAGGGAATCGAACAGCATTGGGGGAACAGGGCAAATCGGGAATCCGGCGATCACCGGCGATGGGGATCGCTCTGGTGCAATTGGCTGCTATGACACAGAGAGGGGAACGAGGGGAACTCACTGGTGAACTTGGATTGGAGAAAGGGGCTGTGGAATGGGCTAGCACCGTGAGCTCACTCACTGGCTCGCCGGAGAAGAAAGCGAAAACGGCGAGAGCTCTGGAAAAATGGCTAAGTCCTGAGATGAGGCTTAAGCACAGCACTGGAGGGTTTAAATAGGCACGGGGACGGAGCTTGCGAGGGATAAAGCGACAGCAGTTGCTTGCGCCGGGGAGAAACTTGTCGGGCGCAGGTGCAATGACGGCGACGGCGATGTGATACGCTTCAGGCGGTGCTGCAGCTTTGCCAGCGACGACAGGGCGCCTTGGAACTTCGTCCGGGACGGCGTAAATGCGGAGGCGACAACGTGGCTCCGGCAACGACACGTACACGCATGCAATTGCCACGGCAACGGGAGCGTGCGCGCGAAACGCTACTGGAGCGCGGCCGTTTAACCGCTGGACAAGGCAAAGCAATGGTGCTGGCACGTGCGCGGGAGGTGGCTCGGTTGTTCACAACACAGGCGACAAGAAGCGGTGGCCGGCGGCGAGCAAACGCGGCGAAAACCACGGCGCGGCAACGGCGACGTGCACTGGTCGAAAGCAACGACCAGGTGCTGGTCGAATGGACCTGAAAAGAATATTTGGGCTGTTCTGCAATTTTGAAACTTGCTCCAGGGACTGTTCTGTGAGGAAAGTTTTGAATAGAACTTGGGCCTGATTGCAAATTTGGAGATCTGAGGGTCCGATCTGAAATCTGATTTCGCAGCTAAGTTGCAAAAGATTAATAGAACTTATCTGGCCAAGGTTTGGTAAGATCAAGCAAGATCTGAAGGGTTTCGACAAAAATTAGGGAAAACAGTTTAGGGTAAAATAGGGTAATTAGGGTTTTAAAATGGCAAGGGTTGAAACTCAGCTTTAGGATGGGATTTTGGAGATGATCCCGAAGGGAAAAATGTTCTGAACAACATTTAGAAGGGAATGGCTGAAGCAGATTAGGGTTTGGGGTCAAGATGTGGATTTTGGCTATTTTAGGGTTTGGTGAAAACAGGGGTGTTACAATTGACCACTTCAACTATTTGATCTTCGTGTTGAGGAGTTGATGAAGAGGGGATAGCCTGAGTGGAGGGATCTTCATCTTGATCACTATCTTCTTTCGGATTGATATCCCCAATGGTCATGTTCTTCATTGCCACTCTCAACCCTTCATTACCTACATCATCCAAATTGTCTTGCTCCTCTTGAGAGCCATTAGTCTCATCAAATTCAACGTCATGTGTCTCCTCAACCAAACCGGAGTTTTGGTTGTAGACACGATATGCTTTGCTATTTGATGAGTATCCTAACAAAAATCCTACATCATATTTACTTTGAAATTTAGATAAGCGTGTACCTTTCCGCAAGATATAGCACTTACACCCAAACACACGGAAGTAGGAAATGTTTGGCTTCCTTCCAATGAGAAGCTCATAAGGAGTTTTCTTTAGTAGTCGATGGCAATAAAGACGATTTGATGCATGGCATGCGGTGTTGATTGCTTCGGCCCAAAAGGTGTCCGAAACATTGTACTCCGAAAGCATAGACCTTGCCATATCTATCAATGTCCGGTTCTTTCGTTCGACTACTCCATTTTGCTCCGGTGTATACTTGGCCGAAACCTCATGTTTGATGCCCTTTTCATCACACCAATTTTCAACCTTGGTATTCTTGAATTCGGAGCCATTGTCACTTCTCACTTTCTTGATCTTGAAGCTAAATTCATTTTCGGCCCTTTGAGCAAAGCTTTTGAAAGTGTTAAACACAATTGACTTATCATGTAAAAAGAATATCCATGTATATCTAGAAAAATCATCTACAACGACAAGGCAATAACTATTGCCACCAATGCTCACAAAAGTAGTTGGTCCAAATAAATCCATATGCAATAATTCAAGTGGACTAGAAGTTGACATGGTGCTTTTAGTTGGGTGTGAGTTTGCAACTTGTTTTCTGGCTTGACAAGCACTACATAATTTATCTTTTTCAAACTTTACATCTTTTAATCCAACAACTAAATCATGTTTAACTAGTCTATTTAATTGTTTCATTCCGACATGCCCAAGCCTTCTATGCCATAGCCAACCTTTAGAAGATTTAGTAAACAAGCATGTACCAAGATTAGCATCATTTGAATTGAAATCAACTAAATAGAGGTTGCCATGTCTAAAACCTTTGAAAATCAACCTATTATCATCAATACTAGTGATAATCACCTCTTTTGGATAAAATGCACATATAAATCCAAGATCACAAAGTTGAGCTACGGATAAGAGGTTGAAGTTTAGAGATTCAACAAGCAATACATTAGATATGGAGAGGTCGTTTGAGATGGCAATTTTACCTAAACCTTTTACCTTTCCTTTGCTATTGTCTCCAAACGTGATCTTGTCATATTCCGCACCTTCGTTATTTAGAGAGGAGAACATGTTGTGATTACCGGTCATATGTTGAGTGCATCCACTATCGAGCACCCAATGTTGTCCTCCGACCTTGTAATTTACCTACAAAACAAGGTTAGGTCCTTTTAGGTACCCAAATCTTTTTGGGTCCTTGGAGGTTAGTTACCAAGGATTTTGGGACCCAAATGGCTTTCTTTTTGGCACCAATGATTGGGGTTCCAATAAATTTGGCTTTAATGTCGCCATTGTTCATTTTCTTTAAAACATAGCAAGAATTGAATACAAGAGATGAATTAATTTTGCTCGCATGGCAATTCTTTTCAATGTGACCTAAACTTTTACATTTGTTACAATATCCCTTTTCTTTTACAGAAAACGGTTTTAGATGGAACAAAAGCATGTTTACCCCTTTTGGGAATGTAGCCTAGTCCTTCTTTTCTTAAGGAAAACCTTTGACTATCTAGAAGATGTCTTAATTTTGATTCGCCTACATAGCATTTGGCTAGGTCATTGGTTACTTTTTCAATTTTGTCCTTAAGTTCATTGTTTTCAAGACTAAGCACATTATCATCAATTTTAGGTCTAGATGGGAATTCAATTAAATCTTCACAAGAAGTAGATATGCTAGAAGTAGACATCATGGGCAAGTCATTCAAAATATTGCAAGTGATGCCTATCTCATTACCCGTTTTGTTGGCTTTATGAGTAAGTAGTGAGTCATGAGCTTCCTTAAGCATCTTATGAGTTTCCTTGAGACTCTCATGAGATGTGTTTAGCTCCTCATAGGAATTTTGAAGAGTTTTGTATCTTTTTTTCAATTCCTTGAATTTTTCTTTCTCTTTACTCATATAGTCATCAAAACCGGTGATCATCTCAACTAGGTCATCATAAGTGTATTCATCTTCGTCACATGATACCTTCGATTCTCCTTTAGCCATGAGGCAATGAGGAGTGGAGAATAGAGATGGAGCTTCCTTGATAGCTACCCCGGCGAGTCCTTTGAGTGATGCTTCATCTTCATCATCGGAATCGGAACTTGAAGCATCCGAATCCCATTCAATGAAGCAAGCTTGTCCATCCTTCTTCTTCTTATAATATTTCTTGAAAACCTTCTTCTTGCTTTCTCCTTCTTTTTCGTACTTCTTCTTCTTCATTGATTTTTCTTCTTCCTTATTTTTGCATTGTGTGGAGATGTGACCCTTTTCACCGCAATCGAAGCATCTTCTCTCTTCAAATGGGTTCCTCTTGGATGATTGCCCTTTCTTGAAGGACTTTCCTTGATATCTCTTCTTCATGAACCGCTTGAACCTTCTCACAAAGAGAGCCATTTCATCATCGGTGTCTTTCTCATCGCTTTCTTCTTCATTGTCTTCCCTTTTGGAAGCTTGAGCTTTTAGTGCTATGTTTTTCTTCTTGGAGTCGGAAGCCTCATCTTTCACTTCTTCTTGAGATTTCTTGAATATATCATGAGTGAGAATCTCACTCAAGACTTCCAACGGAGTTACACTCTTCAAGTTCGAACGCACAAGTAAGGTTACAATTGTATCATATTTAGAAGGTAAAGCTCTAAGAAACTTATGACAAAACTCCATGTTTGTGACATCCATACCAAGCCCTTTTAACTCATTTACGATGTTATTTAATCAGTTAAACATCTCCGATACATCTTCATTGGGCAACATGGCAAACTTTTCAAATTGGCCCTTATGGATAAATAGTTTAGCATCCTTGACCATCGAGGTTCCTTCATGAATATCCATAAGATTTCTCCAAATATCATGGGCCGTTTCAAGTTTACAAATTCTGTTAAATTTACCTAGATTTAGAGCACTATAAAGAACATTCATGGCTTGAGCATTTGCTAAGGCATTATCTCTATCTAAGTTGGTCATGTCATCATCATCAAGAATTGCAAACACCTCATCCACCACTTTCCAAATCTTTCCACCCATGGCTTTAAGATAGACCATCATTCTAGTTTTCCAATAAGTATAGTTAGATCCATCAAAGAGTGGTGGTTTACCAATATTGATCCGACCCTCACTAGCCATTCTTATCCTACTCTGGGATGGTTAAATCCTCTAAAATGGAGTCATTGCTCTGATACCAATTGAAAGGGATCTAAGATATCGACTAGAGGGGGGTGAATAGGCAATTTTAGCAAATTAGCAAATAATCAAACAATTTATAGATAATGAGAGCAAATAAATAACACAATATGAATAATGCACAATTCCAACACAAGGATATATCCTGTGGTCTCGGTGATTTGCCGATCACCCCTAATCCACGTTGAGGCAAACTCAAATCTCTAACCGCTCCTCTATCTAGTCAATCTTCTCTCGAGAAGTGACCTAGATCTTGAGCCGGATTAGTGTGATGAGTTATCCAAACCTCGTTTTCACTAAGGATGCACTTTACCGCTCCGGCAAGGTGTGCTCAACCCTTTCACAAGACGTTTTGAGGCTTCTCCACAATCTTCCTTGAAGAGCTCTCCAAAACCCTTCTCCTAGCCGTCTAGGAGCCGGCAAGCTCCAAGAGTAACAAGCCGGTGATGATCACTTAGCCTTCTTCTAGTGCCACAAGATTGATTGAATGATCTAAATGCAATGCACTAGAAGATCTCAAATGCACACTCTCACAAATTTGAGAATTTGAACCCTAGAGTGTATGAAACTAGCTTAGGCTCTCAAGGATGATGACAATGCTCAAGATTTTGCCAAAAGTTATGAACAGGGCCATGCATGGGAGTATATATACCCCCCACAATTAATATAGCCGTTACAGGCCGTTGGGAGAAAAAGATCACCTGGCGGTCAGACCGTAGGCACAAGCTCGGTCAGACCGCCGCAATTGCAACGGCATTAAACAGGCGCAATAAATGCTCAACTGCCCTTGTCAGGCACACACACGGTCAGCCCAGAGCCTATTTCGGTCAGACCGTGAAGCTGTCCAGAGACGACCTAGTTTCTGGACACCTTATACGGTCAGGCTGATATATACGGACAGACCGGCCATACGGTCAGACCGTAGTACAAAAACACGGTCAGACCGAATTCACGGTCAGACCGGTCTAATAAAACGGTCAGACTGTAATAGCTCAAAACAACAGAAAGATAGTTCATGAAGTTCCAGGAGACTGACCTAGGTCTTAACTACGAACAGACCGACCTTATAAGGTATATACTATACTAACACATAACTTCGGTCAGTCCGAGAATTCTAATCGGTCAGTCCGTGAATTCGGTCAGACCGGTCCAACAAATGGTCAGACCGACTGAGACAGTGCTGAGCAGAATTGAGCTGAAACAGGCATTTTCAAAGGATGTGACCTTCTAGTACGCAATGCAAGTTGATTTTATGATTTGTGGCACATTGATGAAGTATTTCGTGATACACCACATGCTCCTCTTAATAGTACGGCAATTATCCTAAAATCCGGTCAAAATTCTTCTCTAATCACCTTAGACCGGTAAAAGGAAAAGACCCTACTCTGTACCTTTGCCTTTTTGATCAATGCGCCCTTTCTTCATCCTGAGGCTCTTTCTTTGCCTTTCATTAACCTGTCTTTTAAGTATCTTCTTGACACAACTAGGCAGGTAACGTTAGTATAGCATTTGTAGTTGTCATTAATTATTAAAACACTCTATAGGGGCCTAGAAGCTACAACCACAAACCATGCACCTTCAGTGCCTGCACATCCAGTGCAGCCAAGTACCTCCAGTGCTACCACCATTCCATACAAAAACACTGGTCACGGCTAGGGGTTCTATTTCATGAATAGAAATGTATATGTATATACTTTTATTAATTCATGGCTTGCTATCTTAACAAGTTCACATTCCTCAAGTATTCAATCTATCACTGCCATAATATCATTGATCTCAACACATGCAATATTAATGAGATATCTACTCATGGAATAGCATAGCAATTCATAAAATATAGGTTCAATATGATCAAAGTATGACTTGCCTTCCACATCGTAAGTATCAGCAGTTGATGACGGTTCAGTGACAAGGTCTTCAACCTCGGGCTCTTGCTCTGAACAAAATCAAACAAGCAAACAGGCATTACAATCAATCCTACTCTTACTAATCCACTACATGCAATGATGCAAGGAGAAATACTCTGGTGATACAAGATTTGGAAGCGATTTGAGTTTAACTATGGTAACCAGGGTTAAGATTAGTTGTTAAGGTTTACAAGGTTCTAAAATATCAGGGTAATATCAAGGTGGTGACTGGTTCACCCAAAAACAGCGAATGTCTTTAGGTTGGCATTCGGTTCAAGGCATCGATATAAGGTCGATGGGTAATAGAGGGCTCAACTCAAGTTGTGACAGTAGGGAAAAGTGTAGATCACAACGTCAGGAGTCTAAGGGACAAAGTTATTTCCAAAGTTCATGGCTGGAAGTGGGTGAAAAGGCTCAATGCCATTGGCTGACACAGCCTAGCATAGGGTTGACATGGCCAGAAACTAGGGTTAGCCTTATCTTTTGACTCAAGGCTACAAATGATGCACCACTTTGTCTGGTAGTTAGGCATTTGTAGCAGGAACAAATGTCTCAACAGGATCTAGGGCAGGAGATGGCTGGAAAGTGATGAAAACCAGCGAAGAAGTTGACTGGTCTGGAGTACCTGCAGCACAAACAGTACAGCAACTAGGGCATAGCCATAACTCCTGTTCTAGGCCGAATTAGGGGTCGTGGTAGAAGACAAAGTTGCTCAAAATGGTCCAAAACATCTAAATGGTAAGGTGGTTTGAGCTAGAGTGGCTGAATTTAGAAGATATTGGCTGGAGGAAAGATGAACTCAATCCTGATTTGGGCATTTCTGTTCTAGGGCAATTGAACTCGAGTCCTTGCTTGAGGAGGGTCTCTGGGGCATAAAAAAGCTAGGTGTGAAGTCAAGTTAACTGGAAAATCACCACAGAAGCTTAACGGCGAGTTCCAGTTTGCATGCAAGGTGTAAACGGGGGGTTTTTCATATTTTAGCGAAATTGGTGATTCTGGTTGCTTAGATGTGTTCTACACAGTCCACTGATCATGTTTGATCACAGGCTCGAGAGCTAACTCACCCTGGTTAGAGTTTAATTGCTCGTCGGAGCTGCTAGAGAGAAAAGAAAATCGCCGGCGACTGGAGAGGTTTCAAGTTAATTCCATGCTCGGGTAGGATGAGGGAGGTAAGAGGAGCTTACTAAAGTAGCTGTAGTGGAGGGGGAAGCAGTGTAGAGGCTTGGCACCGTAGCTCCTCCTTGCTGCTCACCGGAGAAGAAGAAGACACGATGAAGGGTGGCGATTTCTGGTTTTTGCTGTGTGGTGGAGTTGGCTAAGTCCCGAGGGGTATTTATAGGCGATTTGGGGAGGTGCTGCAACGGCTGGAAATGCACGGGGAAGTGAAGAGGGCTGGAGGTGACAACTCGGCTGAATCCCGGCGAAGTGACGGCCTACAGCTGGATTAGGGGCTTTAACCTGCTGCTCTGGTGGAGGTGAAGGTGAATAGATGTTTGGCTTCGGCATGGACTCTACGTGGCCGGGTTTTCCTATTTGAAACGTTGCCGGCGGCGTGCACAATCGGGGAGAATCAGCTGGCCGTGAGGTGAGCCCGAGAAGATCCACAGTGCCAATCATCGAGCACACACGTGGCGGCAAGCAACGACAACAGCTGGTCAAGTGAACAGTAATAGGTCTATGCTACAGTGCTCGTGATCGATTCAACAGGCGCGGTCGAAACCTGGAGCTGTGGTCGATTGAACGGCCTGGTCGTGAACAGGAGGTGTGGTCGAAGTCAAACTGAGTGGTCTAGTAGTGAACAGTAGCCCGTGGTCGAACCAAGGGCCTGATTGTGATGATTTTTGATGGGCTTTGGACTAAATTGTAAATCTGGTCTTAAAGAGGATTAATTTGAGATTTGATTCCATGGCTGAGTATAATATTTCTATTAATACTCATTTAGCTCAAATTTGGAGAAAGTTTGATAAGATTGGAGGGATTTCACCTATTTTCGAAAATAGGGTAAAATTAGGGTAAAATAGATCTGGATTTTGTCGATCTCGAATTCTGGTGATTGGAAAGAGATTTTGAAGCCTGATCAAAACAGAGATCTGTATCAAATAGCATTTGGGAGGTGTTCCCTGAAGAAATTCTGGAGTTGGAGTTGATTGGTAGATTTTAACCTTTTCAGGCTTGCAGGTAAACAGAAAAGGACCTATTCGCAGTAAAATTTCAACTAATCTGCGAAAAGTGTTTAGATGAATTAATCTGGTTCCCAACTTTTTGGAGTAAGTTGAGGATATAACTGGAAACATAATCCAAGAGACACTTGAGTCTGGATAGGGTTAAATCAAGATAACTCAGTTATCTGGAAACTGGGGTACTTAGGGTAAATCTGGATTTCCTGTTTTCGAAAACAGAAAGAAACTTAGATACTGGGAGTTAGGGTTAGAATTCAATCTGGCTCCTGAAGGCTTTTATCTCCAGAATAACTGGTAGGTTAAATCTGGATGGTCAGATCTTGATCTGGATCTAGATAATAGATTTGGAGATTTTTAGGGTTTGAGAGAGATTAGAGTTCAGCTGATCTGGCTACTACTACAGAGATACATGCATGCAGGGTTTTTATGCAAAACTTTTCACCCCAAAACTAGGGTGTTACATTTTCATATTTGGTTTTATCTTATTTTCAATGTTAGTATTAAAAAAATGATATATTATGGTGTTATGGTGTATATATATGTCTGTGGATGTTCAAAGAACGTTGAGACTATTGCAGTCGATCTTGACATTAAAACCATCTGTAATGTTACTATCAGAGACGGTTTTGAGTTAAAAACCGTCTTGATCACAGAAGTATTTTCTTGTTAACATTTTCACACATAGAACATCATTTGGTGATTATCAGTTATACATAATCATTCGAAAAGCCAAATATATAAGGAAAAGAAATTTCTTATTTCTTACAATCTTTGCATACATAAGGGATACAAGCGACCAAAGCGTCGACCTGATCCGAAAGTAATTTACAAAGTTGTCCAAGGGACGTATTGGCATCAATAGGATCTACACTGGCCACCCAAGAGAATTAGCAATAGCTCTATGACGAGGATTGACACCCGGGTCATTTCTAATAAACTTTTGGTTCAAGACAAGTTCGAACCAGACATGTATCTGGTGATGCCAACTCAAACTATTCTGAGGGGCATCACCATGAGGTCGCAAGCTTTACGCGATCAGGTCGCAAGCTTTACGCGATCAAGTCGCAGCTTTACGCGGTCAGACCGTAAGCCTTGCGCGGTCAGAAGTTCGTAAGCTATACGCGAACTACACATTCGGGATATTGCGCGGTCAGCCAATATCCCGCGGTCAGAACATCTGCCGATCAGGATACTTGGGATCTATCTATTTCGGTTGCCCGTACAACAGGATATTCTAAGTATCCCGAAGATTCCTACACGTGGAGAATCAACCGTCAGAAGGTTAACACATACAGTTATCCGTGAATAACACGTGTTTAACCTGCGTGTAGGTTAAGAGCAGTTCCAAAAAACCGCATCCAACCGTCCGTGCAACCGTTTGATGCAGTTTCCTCTACATGGCACCCTTTCAAACAGTACAAAAGGATGGCATGGAGCATGAATGAGGGGGGGGATCATCCGAAACATCAACCGAGAGATCGGAAGATCAAGAAACCCAAAATCGTCCAAGTTAGCCAAGTCTACGGCACACCTCATATAGCATTTTAGTAAGCCTTCTTTGGCTTATCCTTGTACACTCTTACAGGAAAAATCCTCGCCTGTGAGGACTTTTTTCTCCATTTGTAAACCTTTTACCACACTTAGTGAAATCTCAACAGGACGTAGGGCTTTTACTCCCACCATCGAGGGCCCGAACCTGTCTAAACTCTCTGTGCTCCTGTTCACTATTGTTCAGCATACCTTCCCGAAGGGTCATCTTGAAAGGTCTCACAATTACAAATTCTGCATAAGTTCGGCTGAGGACTCCGAGTCCGAATCATCGACACTCTAAGCCTATCTACATCATCTCTCAGCAAAGGAGTGCAGCTGTTCCTTATCGTATCGGAGAGTTCTCGCTGCTGCCGAGTGTAATCTCTCTGCGACTGGAACCTGCGCGCTTCTTCACGAGAAACCTCATAGCACTCTGCCAAGTGCAGAATGGTAGAAGACATCTCCTCAGAACGCTTCTCCAGCACCTCTTTTTCTTCTTGGAGAGTTCTGCACAAGGCAGCTTTCTCCTCCTGCACATGCATGGGTTACTTTTGAAAGACATAACGACCAGCAGAGAGGGTGAAGATGATTGCCAAGCTTTTGAGTGGATTTGGACGTGGAAGTGTGCGACTTACCCTAGAAAGTTGATCACCCAAGAAAAGCTGATGATTCAAAGGTGTTGAAGAGGGGATATTGGAATGATTGTTGTGGATCTCCAAAGGTGGAGTCGATGCAACTGGAGGGGTTGCAAGGGGCAATGTGGCAACATAGGCCTCAACACCCTCTAGAGTCTTCGCTGCAGCTCCACTGGAGGATCTTTCATCATTTCTGTAACATCCTGAGTTTTGGGGTGAAAAGTTTCTTTCTTAAAAATCATGCATGCATATGTCTTTTCTAGATCAACGAAATCAGCCTCAGCTTTATTCTGTTCTAACCCTAAAATCTCCAAATCTATCCTGTGACCCCAAGTCAAGATCTGACCTTCCAGATTTGATCTATCAGTTATCCTAAATCTAAAAACCTTCAGAACCCAGATTCAATTCTATCTCTAATCTCCAGATTTATCAACTCCTTTCTGTTTTCGAAAACAGAATATCTTTAAACCTAAGTTTCAGAAATCCAGATTTAATCAAAATCTTAGCCAAGTTCAGACCAGATTATTCTTGGATTATGATCAAGGGTATGCCAATACCTTAATCCAAAAATTTGGCAGCCAGATTTCACCATCTAAACCTTTTTCGCAAATCAGTCCAAGAGTATCGCAGATCAGTCCTTTTTCCAGATTTTCCAAAAGCCTAAAAAGGCAAAATGTTGCAAATCATCTCCAAGTTCAAATCTGATTCAGGGAACACCTCCCAAATGCTTTTCAACACAAATTCTTCTTTTATGAGTATCTCAAAATCAAACCCTAAATCCCAGAATTCAAAATCAATTGAAATTCAGATTTCAATTACCCTAAAATACCCTATTTTCAGTTCATATCAAAAATCATCCAAACATTTCAAATTTTATCTTCTATCTGTGCCAAATCATCTGTTGAATCAAGTTTGCCAAATCAGCAGAATCAAAATCAGATCAAACCTTCCAAATCTCCAGAATTACAGATCAGTCCAAATCAAGAATTAGAAATTGCAAATGAATCCAGATTCGACCAGCAGCTGCTGTGCACGACCAGAACCTCGCCATGCGTTTGCGCTGCGCTTGCGCGCCGCCGGCCACGCCTCGCTTCGCCTGAGGTCGTGCTTACTTGAATTTGCATGTGCACACGCGTCCACGTCCTAGCTATCGCCGTGGCAACGCCGTTGAACAGCTTGCTCCCGTGCACGACCGTTGTCAGCAACTCTTCGCCACGTTGCTGTGCTTTGCCAGCCCTTGTCGCCACTGCCTTGCACCGCCCAACAGCATTGAGTCCCAATGAAGCAATAGTTTGATCTGCAGTCACCTCGCCTGTGCGCCGTCGCATCACCGCTCGCCGTTGTTGCATCTGCACCCGGCAACTCATGTCAACTGACACCAATTCAATGCTGCTTAATCCTTGCAAGCTTCGCCCTCTGCTCTATTTAAGCCACCAGTACCCTATGTCATCTTCCCTTCACCAGGACTTAGCCAAATTTCCAAATCTCCTCGCCGTCGTCTTCTTCTCCAGCGAGTCTAGATTGAGGCCTCACGGTGCCAGCACGCCCTGCTGCACCTCTCACCGAATTAACAGCACCACAAGGTATAGCTCATCTCCCTCATCGTGCTGTACCATCTAATTGAGTTATCTTGCATCCAGTCGCCGGTGATCGCCGAAAATCTCGATTGCCCTGTTCCGGCAATGCAGGCCAAATTACTTCGAATCAGCTCTCGATACTGTGAAGAAAAATGATCAGTGAACCTTTTGAAGCAAGCCTATGCATCAATATCTCCAGATTGAGCTCGAATTGAAGTTTTCCCCAGTTTTGAGCTTCTCCAGAAACCGGCGATCGTCGCCAGGCCACACCGGCCATCCTCCGGCCAAATTGATTGTGCAGATAGCTTTCTCTTACCCTTCTATCACTCCTCAAGCTTGGAATCGAGTTCTTTCGGCCTGTATCAAAAAGCCCCAAATCTCATGTCATCTTCTCCGGGGCAGTTCACCGGAAATCCTTTCCCGGCCGTTTCAGCTTCTTAAACTTTATCATTCAGGTGTGCCTCAACTTCCTGAGCATATTTGTCTTCTATCTCGATCTCTGAAACTGTCCAGAATTCAAGTTACAGCTTTGCCAAGATTTTGTCCAGTGGCTTCACTGTGCCGTGTCGCCACCACACTTCTCCTTTGAATTTCATCATCTTCCAGCCATTTTCAGCTTTGGATCCTGTTGAATGATTTGTTCCTGTTATCAATGCCTACCTCCCAGACAAAGTGGTGCATCATTTGGAGCCCTAGATCAAAAGTTATGCCAAGCCCTAGTTTCTGGCCATGTCAAGATCAATGCCAGACTATGTCAGTCAGTGGCATTAGCCCTTTTCACTCCCTTCCATATGTGCATTTTGAGCATAACTTTGTCCCTTAGATTCCTGAGGTTGTGATCAGCATTTTCTTCTTCTATCACAACTTGATTTGAGCCCTTGAAATGCATGTTATTCTAAACCCTAGTTTTTGACACTGTCTCAGTGCATGCCAGCCAATGGCATTGGCCTTGTTTACCCACTTCTGATTGTGCATTTTGAAAACCACTTTGTCCACTGAATTTGTAGAGTTATGATCTACATTTTCTTCTACTGTCATAACTTGAGATAAGCTCTCTAGCTTTCCTTGAAGTTATGTCAGAATCTTGATCCGAATGTCAATCTGCTGACATTCGCTGTTTTTGATCAAACCAGCCACAAAACTGATGTTCTTATTGTAACCTTGAGATCCTAAGAGCATCTAACATCCATCCTTACCCAATTCCTTGAAACCCTAGATCTCAACTCAGTTCAGCTTGTAATCTCAATTATCTCCAGTATCGTTCAATCTTTCTTGTTGAGCATATCTGCATATAGATCCTAAATCATTTTAATATATAAGTAATATTTGTGTGTATTGTTTGGTTTGTCGTCGAGCAGATTCAGAAGCTGAATTTGAGGACTTCACTGTTGATCCGTCATCAACTGCTGTTTCTTACGACGCGGAAGGCAAGTCATATCCTTGGTCATCTTGAACCTATATTTTAAATGTTGCTAAAACATAACCTTGAATATAGATAATATTGCATGAGAAAGATTGAGAATGGTTGATTTATGAATTGGCAGTACTAGACTGGTTATCTGTGAAATGTGAAATAAACAAGTTTTGAGCCATGAACTATTATATATGTATGTATATATTTATATTCATGAAATAAAACCCCTAGCCGTGACCAGAAAAATGGTATGGATGGCAGTAGCACTAGAGGTGCTAAACTGCGAAGGAATGCAGGCATTGAAGGTGCAGGGTTGTGGATGGTCTGGTCACTGGCATATAAGGATTAGAACCTTGTGTTGTGCGTCTAGTGGCATGAACAACGTGCTAACCGCAAGCCTGGTATGGGACAGGCCTGAACAAGTACTTATGTGGATCGCACATGACACCCATGCTGGAATTGTGTAGTGATGCACGTTTGGGCACGGAGGACGGCTCCCACACATATCACTGAATGTGATCAAGCACGTTTATCCAGTAATGGAAATATATGAAGGGGAGGAGGTTAGGGTACAGCCTACCACAGCTGTGTCTCGCGGAGAGCCACAGGGTCGGGGGTGAATTGTGAGTGATACATAACAAAAGTTCTTGTTATTTCCACCTTGCCGCCCACAATATGAAGTGAGTCAGGGGTGCAATCATTTTGTTATGATAGGAAAGGCTTGAAAGTGGAATATCTTGCGGGTAAATTGGTACCTCTTTGCAGAGTTAAAAACGTATTCGAATACTCCGAGCTCCCGGGTTTTATAGGAGTCTGCTCACTAGTACAGAAATGCAGTCTACTAACCCCTATCTTCTATCGGTTATTAGCGAAACAGCACAAAACCGATAGAAAATGTGCCTCGCTGTCATAAAAGCCCGACGGATGTATTTTCCCTATCGGTTTCTAAGAAACTTACCGATAGAATAAATAGTATGATTTACTCTAGCGGTGATGAACATATTTTCCGTTAGAAGAGATGCATAAGTACTGACGGAAGAATGTTGTGCGCCGATAGGACTGGTCGACTTCAACAACTAGACTTATTCTATCGCTACTGTATGAATATACCGACAAAGTATATTAAAAATTCCTATCGGCAATATGTAGTTCGCCGATAGAATAGTTGACCTTCTACAAATATTTTTATTCTATCGGTAATGGATTCTTTTACCGTTAGAATATATAGAAAATTGCTTAGAATTGTTCGTCTTCTAATAGTTTTATTCTATCGGTAATGAATGTTTATACCGGTAGAATATTGCAAAAAATATCTTAGAACTGTTGGCCTTCTACAACTAGTAATATTCTATCGGTAATGTACGTACACACCGATAGAGTATGTACAAAAATTCCTATCGGTAATATTTATTGTGCCGACAGAACCATTCGGCTTCTACAGATGTTTTTATTACTAACGGTATTCTGTTTTCTTACCGATAGAAAATATATAATTGTATAAATACACGGGTATGTCTCTTTCATTCTCACAGTTCATCTGGGGCTCGTAGTCCTAACCCGTAAGCTCCATGGACGGCCGGCGCACCTCTACAGGGTACCGCTGCACCTCCGCACCTCCATCGACGCCCTCTAGACGTCGGCATCCCAAGGAAGGTACGTAAAATTTCTGCAATATTGTTAGATTATTCTAATCCGATTATGGCAATAATTCTGCTTTTTTTGTATCCTTCATTTTGATGTGTCTTCTTTTCAATATGATTATGATCTGTTCAGGTCCTTGGATGATGCTCGTGAGGGGCAACGTATTTCACGGTTCTTCATCGCAGTACGTTGCCACGTTGGCTTGTTGGCGAAAGAAATGGTGAAGATCACCGTCGAGAGCTGGAAGGACGTGAAGGGCGAGATCTTGGTTGGCTCGGTCGAGAAGATGCTTAAGCCCGGCGTGTTTCTCAAATCAGGACCTATAGAAAGCATCTTACTTTTTTTGCATGCACCAGCTTGTGGCCAGATGCTTACCTGCTTGGAGAAGAAGAATTGTTGTTATTTGCACAGCCATTCTACACCATCACTACACAGAACAACATCTTGGAAGGTAGGTTCTTTTTGTTAATGGAGTTGAGTTGAGTTGAGTTGAGTTGATCGAGTTTGAGTCCGAGGAAATCACCAATACGTACAAATGTATGTCGACGGCAGTTCCAGCTCCTCGGGCGTCTTCGAACTGAACTCCTATGGTTAAGTCCAATGTGGTTCAGACATTTGTTGTTTTGGATGAATGGATTTGTGATGTATCAGGTCTAACTTGTAGTCGGTAGTTGCATTGTGGCAACCTGCAAAGGCTCCCTTTTATGTAAAATGCATGTATGGGCCACTGGGTCCTCGTTGTGATCTGTTGTTAATTTCAGACGTGGCTTTTGTAATATACATCGAATGTGTGAATTGTTGTATTTGTATATTGTTGTATATTTGTGTATCATGTATTGCTAATTGGGACGTGAACTTGAATGTGCAGGGAGCATTTGTGTATTTAATTGTATTGGTAGGTAGGTGTGTATTTGTATTGCTGTTTCAGACATGCACTTCAATTTGTGAACTGGCATGTGTATGTTTGTACCTGAATTTGTGAACTGGCATCTGTAATTTCTTTGGCAAGATGAAGTCCCAACTACCTACGAAAAGTATTTTTGTGTCTCCTAGTTAATCCACAAATTAGCATTTCTTGAAATATATTGCTTTATCTTCTAGTTAAGATCCGTTTGATGTAAGATCTGTTTGATGTTACATTGATATGATTCCTTGAATGTGAGAAATGGCATGTGCATGTTTGTCCCAGTTTGGTAACAGTACCTCCTCTAACGGTAAGTACACATATTTACCGATAGGAAAACACATATATTTGTTCAGTCATGCATATTCTAACGGTAAATACACATATTTACCGATAGGAAGCACATATATTTGTTCAGTAATGCATATTCTAACGGTAAATGCACATATTTACCGATAGAAAAATACATATATTTGCTCAGTCATGCATATTCTAACGGTAAATACACGTATTTACCGATAGAAAGCACATATATTTGTTCAGTCATGCATATTCTAACGGTAAATGCACATATTTACCGATAGAAAAATACATATATTTGTTCAGTCATGCATATTCTAACGGTAAGTACACATATTTACCGATAGAAAAATACATATATTTGCTCAGTCATGCATAGTCTAACGGTAAATGCACATATTTACCGATACAAAAACTAATGCTTGAGTGTCATGCATCATCTAACGGTAAGTACACATATATACCGATAGAAAAACTCATGTGCGTGCTGTGTCATGCATGATCTAACGGTAAGTACACATATTTACCGATAGGAAAACACATATATTTTCTCAGTAATGTATATTCTCTAACGGTATGTGTATGTTTTTACCGATAGAATATGTGAGCGGAAAATTACCTAAGTTAGTCTGACGGTTATTTCATGTATTTACCGTTAGAAAAATGTCCATTATAAGGAAAACCCCACTCGACCATTGCTGAGCTGCTCTTTAATTTGTTCTGTTGCACTCTGTGTTCCTCTGTTTGTGACGAAAGTTCCAGCTACATTGCTAGGGTGATCAGCGCAGGCTGGAGGGAAGTTGATTGCGCCCCTCTCTTTAAGGTACGCTTAATCGTCGACACTTATCTCTCTCTCCCTCTAGATCTCCCTTCCTCTCTACTTGCAAGCTAGCTGTATTGTGTAGTTCCAAGTTTGTAGCTCTAAGCTTGGGAGCTTGGTAGCTGGAAATGCGTCATGTTTTAGGAGCTAACTAGCTTATATTGTGTAGTTAGCTAGGTTAATTAGTGTTAATTTCGTCAGGCTAGGGTTCAACACATGTGTCTGTTGTAAGAGGCTGTACATGTACATATACATAACTTAATCAGGCAGGTTTCATGCATGGCTTACTCGTTAAATTTTGTTAATTGTAGATGGACAGGAAATATTGGATGTATGGAATAAAACGTACTACTCTTGAATATTTGGATGGTGTGAATGAGTTTATTAAATTTGCTGAGCAACAAAAGGAGAGGAAGGGAGAGAAAAATATGCTCTGTCCTTGTACAGATTGTATGAACTTGAAGAGATTTAGCAACTCTGATCAAATTAAGAGTCATTTGATTCGTCGTGGTTTTAACGCGCGATACACCCGTTGGATATGGCATGGCGAAGATCTTGAGGAAACAAGCACCACTACTACCAATCAGCACGACTCGGATGTGGATTGCAATAATATCGATGATCATCCCAATTTTGGTAATGTTCATTCCGATGTGCACGTAAATGATGATGATGACAATCTAGATGAGATGTTACGTGATGTAGAGGAAGATTACAACGAAAATGACTTCTGTGAATTTGAGAAGCTGATTGCTGACTCTGAGAAGCCTCTGTTCCCTGGATGTGCAACATTTACAAAACTGTCTTCTGTGCTGAGATTATATAACTTGAAGGCAGGAAACGGTTGGAGTGATAAGAGTTTCACGGCACTATTAGATCTTCTAGCGAACATGCTTCCAGAGGGAAATGAGTTGCCAAGATCTACTTACCAAGCCAAAAAACTGTTGTGTCCGTTGGGAATGGAAATCGAAAGAATACACGCATGCCCAAATGATTGTGTGTTGTACCGTAACGAGTACTCCAGTTTGCATGTTTGTCCAAGATGCGGCGCATCGAGGTATACGTGTAGGGACCGGATTGACAGTGAACGTCACGAGGTAAGGAAAGGGCCCCTGGCAAAAACTGTGTGGTACTTGCCTGTGATATCTAGATTGAAGCGGCTGTTTGCAAATCCGAAAGTCGCGAAGCACTTGCGTTGGCATGCTGAAGCCCGGAAACAAGACGGAAAACTGAGACACCCAGCTGATTCTATTCAATGGAGAAACATCAACAGAACATTTGCTGAGTTCGGCGGCGAACTTAGGAATGTAAGGTTCGGGCTGAGTACAGATGGTATGAACCCACATGGTAATATGAGCAACCGGCACAGCACTTGGCCGGTTCTTTTATGCATCTACAATCTTCCTCCTTGGTTATGCATGAAGTGCAAGTACATCATGATGGCGTTACTAATCTCAGGACCCAGACAACCCGGAAATGATATTGACGTGTTTCTAGCGCCTTTAATCGAGGACTTACAGAAATTGTGGAGCGAGGGTGTGCAGGTGTGGGATGCATACAAGAAAGAGAATTTCATCTTGCGGGCCCTGATATTTTGCACCATAAATGATTTTCCTGCCTACGGCAATTTGTCGGGGTATAGTACGAAAGGAGCCAAGGCTTGCCCTATTTGCCTAGATGAAACTGAGAGCATGTGGCTGCGAAACTGCCGGAAAATAGTGTACATGGGTCACCGCAGGTTTCTTCCGGTGCATCACACGTACCGTAAGAAGAGGAAATCATTTAACGGGAAGCCTGAGAAGGGATCAGCTCCAGTGTTTCTGACCGGTAAGGAGATTTACTCACGCGTGAACGACATCAAAGTTGAGTTCGGTAAGCATTCTAAACCTCGAGAAAAAAATGTTTGGAAGAAGAGATCGATTCTCTGGGATCTACCGTACTGGGAGCACTTACAAGTTCGACATTGCATTGACGTCATGCATGTAGAGACAAATGTCTGTGATAGTTTGATTGGTTTGTTGTTGAACATTCCGGGAAAGACAAAGGATGGTGTGAAAGCTCGTCGTGACATGGTGGAAATGGGGATAAGGACTGAGCTTGCACCTTTAGAGAATGGAAAGCATACATACCTCCCCCCGGCCTGCTACACGTTGTCCAAGAGCGAAAAAACAGAACTCTGTCGGTGCCTGCACGGTGTTATAGTTCCATGTGGGTACTCCGCGAACTTGAAAAAACTTGTGTCTATGAAGGACCTAAGACTGGTTGGCATGAAGTCCCACGACTGTCATGTCTTGATGTCACAGATGCTTCCCATTGCTATCAGAGGCATTCTCCCAGTTAAAGTCAGAGAGACAATCACAAACCTATGTTATTTCTTCAACGCAATATCTTGCAAGGTAAGTACGTGCACTCGTACTATAAGTTCACTACCTCCATTTGTGGAGCTTAATTAGAAGATTTTTCTGATATGAATATTTGGCGCAACTGTGTCCTCGTAGGTAATTGATCCCGATGGACTGGACGCTTTGCAATGCGACGTGGTTACAACTCTTTGTCAGCTCGAGATGTATTTCCCTCCATCCTTTTTTGATGTTATGGTCCATCTGATTGTTCACCTTATCAGAGAAATTAAGTTTTGTGGACCTGTGTGCCTGCGCTACATGTATCCATTCGAGAGATTTATGGGTGTATTGAAGGGATACGTAAGGACTCGTCGTCGACCCGAGGGGAGTATCATGGAAGGTTATGCCGCCGAGGAGGTGATTGAATTTTGCACAGATTATATGGCCGGGGTTGACCCAATTGGTGTTCCTAGGTCCCGACACGAGGGTAGGCTTGAGGGAATTGGAACGATTGGATTCAAAGCTATCGTCCCCGCTCGTGATGTGTACGCAAAATCACATTTTTGGGTCTTACAACACATGACGGAGGTCGAGCCATACATACACGAGCACAAGGTAATGTTACGGTCACAGAATCCTTCGAAGTCAGACGTTTGGGTAAGCAGAGATCATAACAGGAAATTTGCTGAGTGGATCCAAGAAAGAGTCACGCGAGCTGCCGAGGGCTCCGTAAGTGAAACTGTGACATGGTTGGCTAGAGGCCCAAGATTCACTGTAGGGACTTGGCAGGGGTACGACATCAATGGGTATTCATTTTACACAAGAGCTCAAGACGCCAAGAGTAGCACGCAATGTAGCGGAGTGACATTGTTTGCTATTTCCGAGGATGCCAGGTCAGTAAGGGCGCTGAACTCATATTACGGTGTTATTGACGAAATATGGGAGCTCGATTACGGATTACTTAAGATTCCCCTGTTTCGATGCCAATGGGTCGAAATCCCTCGAGGTGTTGAAGTTGACAGTTACGGGTTTACTCTCGTCGATCTTGGTAGAGTCGGACACCAAGACGATCCATTCATACTTGCAAAGCAAGCCACACAGATATTCTACATCGTTGACCCGGCCAATCCAAACTTGCATGTTGTCCTCCACAGCAAGAGACGTATTGTTGGGGTCGAAGATGTTGTCGACGAAGAGGAGTATAACCAATTCGATGAAATACCTCCATTTTTAGAGGACATTCAATCTATCCGTACTGAAGATATCGACGAAACAATGTATCTGCGAGATGACCACGAAGAAGGATTATGGGTTGAGAACCATTGATGATTAATTTCTATTTCAGGGATAAATGCCAAGAAAACAGCCCACAAGTTCTGCAGCAAGGTGAGGAACTTATCATTAATACATCAGGCAGTACATTTTTCTTTAGAATTTAATGATAAGCTAGTTCACAGCATTAATACATCTCAATTTTACTCCACAGCATGAGTTCTAACATGTACAGTACCTTTATCCTGTAAATATTTAATTCTTCCCTTCAAATAGCACTTGCAAAAATCTCATCGCAGCCTCTTCAAATTAAGTTCTGCAAAAATCCCTTTTTTCTGACGGTATTTTGTTATTTATACCGATAGAGAAGGACATCTTCTCTCAGGCACTTCAAAACGTTTTCTATCGGTATTGTTCTATTTTACCGTTAGAATAAATTCGTTTGTCTCACGGTATTTGTTGTCTGACGGTTTTTTCCTGTTTTTACCGATAGAAGAAGACTCTGCCGCTTTGAATTCTCAAACGTGTTGCCATGCGTCGCCTTGGAAACTCTATAAGTACCTCGCCATGCGTCGCGGTATTTTGTTGTTTTTCTAATTCTCGAACGGTTCGACTCCTCATCTTCTCTTTCACAATGGCAACCTCCATGGGATCGTCATCCACGGCCTCCCCGGTAAGAACTCTAAATCTCCTCGGTTTACCCCTGTATTGTTAATCCATGTTCAGTTCATTCTTGACCTGTTGATTTGCACAGGGAATGGTAGCCGTGGAAGACACTGCCAAAGTGAAGGCTGACCTGAGGGCCCTCCAGGAGGAGCACCAGCTCCTTACAGACAAGCACACTCAGCTACGGCTTGACCTTGACGATCTCTTCCAGCGCATTAAGCGCATGAAGACGGATGGTGACAATGCTAGGGCGAGGACGAGGCGTCTTTGCGAGGAGAAGAAAGCCGCGGATATGACCATCGCTGGCTGCGGTTTGACTATGAAGGATACCATAGCGAAGCTGAGGGAGGTCGCAGGCCTTCTTGACGCGGTAGTAGTTGATCCTAGGGACAACTTGTCGCTAGAGGAGTCCTGTGTCCTGGCTGCAAGTCTAACTGACTCTATTCTACATGCAGCCAGGGCTAAGACCACCCCTTGACCTAGCATTTTGGGTTTTATTTTTTTTTGTAAGTGATAAAACAACAATGAATGAACAATTTCTTTTTATGTCAATTTTCCAATTTTCCGGCTATCTTCCCTCTTTCTTTAACATTCTGCAGCTTTCAACCACGGTCTGTTTGATGTTAAATTGTGTACATTTTCATTACTCTGACGGTATTTTGTTGTTTTTACCGATGGAAAAAGGGCACACAAATCTCAAGCACTTAATCAAAAAAATTTTCTGGGGAAAATTGGGCTCACGGGATTTTTTTGTTTATACCGATAGAAAAGGGCACCTTTTCATTACTCTCACGGTATTTTGTTGTTTTTACCGATAGAAAAATGGCACCCAATCTCAAGCACTTTAAAAAATTTTTCTGTGGAAAATTGGTCTCACGGGATTTTATTGTTTATACCGATAGAAAAATGCATCCACTAATTCAAATATTTTTCTGGGAAATTTACTTTTTCTATGGGTATTATTTTGTTGTTTCGATAGAAAATTACATAAGTCTATCGGTATCATTTTGTTATACCGATAGAAAAGTTCCTCCGCTACTTTATTACTCGTACACGGCCCTTTAGTTTCCCTCCACTCGAACAGTTCCACCTTAGAGCACTGCGTCTCTTCGAGAGCGAAGAAAACCCCAACCTCCGCCGTGAGCACTCACTTCCTCTCTCCCACACGACGATCGCCGGCTGGACACTGGTTCATCACTGCCACCGGTTCTTATTTTCGTCCTTCGCCCGCCGCTGCTGCGTTCTACACCGCCTCTCCATCACCAGAACTGATCGCCGCCGTAAATACCCTAATTCGTCATTCTATTTCCAGCATCTTCTTTATTTGATCCTAGTGTTTTGCACGTACTAATTCTTCGAGTTTTGCAATTACACTAGGGTTCCCTATTGTGTTGGCTTATGTACATTCCGCAGGCAATGTTGATTTTAATTAGGGTTTACATAATATGTTCCAGTGCTGTAATGAACCTGTTTTGAGATTTTAACTTCTCTATACTGCTGTATGTGTGATCAATTGTATCCAACTGCCATGTAATGCAGATTATATGTTGGAGGTGTTCTTACACATATTCTATCGGCAGCTCATGTGTTTACCGATAGAAAATTTTTCTGCACAAGTAGTAAAACTTAATTTGGATCTGGAAGGACATGAGCATTGCAATGTACTAGTTTGGTTGGGAATTTTTACTCACTTCGTATGAATATATGGCAATGTGGATGGGTCTTCGATGTATATGTTTCAAATGCCTATATACATGACTTTTCCCAACCTAATAGCTGTGAAGTCCTGATGACTCACATACAGGCTAGGCTAAAGATTATGCACAGTGGCACTTAGATGCTTGTGTGCATATTTACGTGTGAAATAATAATGCTGGCCCATGAATATTAGTGTAGCAAATCATCGAGAATGTTATGTGATGACAGTGAATGGTGGCTTGTCAACAAAATTCCATATGTAGAGAACATTGTTATGTTCTATCGGTATCTCACGTGTTTGCCGATAGAAAAATTGTCTTGTGTGGAGGTAATTGTTATGGTCTATCGGCAGCTCATGTGTTTACCGATAGAAAATATTTCTGAAGAGTTCAGTAAGTAATTTATGCATGTCTTTCTTTTTGTATTATTTTCCCTTTTGCCGCCCTAGTTAGTCTCCAGTCCTGGGCTGAGTTATGGAAGTCCAAGGCGAATTAATTGCCATATATATGGTTTGTTGAAGGTTTTGTAGGGGAAGACATGTCGTCGTCTTCATCGGATGGTACTAGTGGTTCGACTAGGGCCAACCCCATCGTTACTACTGAAGATGGGGCTGTTACATCCCAGCGCAAGAGGGTGGGGCGAGGCGCGACGACGTTGGGGCGTTTGGCCAAACACACTGATCTTTCTTGTGAGTTCAACCAATTTGGGAGGCCGATTGGAAAGAATGCTGGGAGGTACGCGGCCTACGTTGGGCTGTTGGCGAAAGAAAGGGTGAAGATCACCGTCCAGAGCTGGAAGGATGTGACGGCGGACGAGAGGGATAGGTTGTGGGCGGAAGTGAAGGTTAAATGAACTGAAATCGCTGAACTCTTTCGTAATCACGTTCTCTTGGCTTATACTAAAGTTTAACTAACTCGTGATTAATTGTATGCATTTTTCAGAAACAGGCTAAGTGGAACATCCCCGACGATACACCTAGGACTGCCTGCTTGAAGGACATGAACGGAACATGGAAAACCTTTAAGAGCTGGCTCGTCAGTAACTTCCTAGCTGCGGGGAAATCTCCTTGCGAGAAGTACCCCTTCATATCGGAGGAGGTATGGGAGGAATTCACCAAGCAGAAGGGGACTGAGGAGTTCAAGGCCCTTAGCGAGAAGAATAGGGCGATCCAGAAGAGGAACGACCACCCGCATCGGCTCGGATCTCGGGGCTATGCGAGGAAGGAGGAACAGTGGAAGAAGGAAGACGAACAAAATCCTGTCATCGACACCCCTGAGTTGCCGCTCTCCGAGATCCGGGATGAGAGGTGCAAGCGATGGTGGAGGGGGAGGGGGTCCGTGTCGTCCACGAGGTCTGTGCAGTTCGCAACCCCTGGGGACGCCGACGTTGTGAGGCGAATGGTAAGTTGGCTAACCTCGTAAACTGTGTGCGCACAAGTGTATATAAGGCAATTTGTCTCACAAGGTACCTTCAAATGTAACAGATCTCTTTTGAGAAGGAGGCAGCGGAGGGATTTTTTACCCCGCAGAGGGAGAACGACATCCTCACCCGGGCTCTAGGAAATAAGGAGCATCCCGGGCGGACACGGGCCTTGGGAGCCATTGTGTCGTGGAAGGCCGGTTTCGAAGATCCGGCTCCACCGAGGAAGAAGGCCCGCACCTGGAAGGAAAAGGAAGCTGACCTCTCCGATAAGATATGGGCTGAGGTACGGGAGGAGATACGGGCGGAGATGCGGGCTGAGATACGGGCTGAGGTACAGTCCGAGGTGCAGACCGAGGTCGCACAAATGAGGGAAGAGTTTGCACGGTTGAGACAAGCATTGCTGGCCAAGAGTGCAGATGCGGATCCCCAGGACGACGGTACCCCGCGGGGTCGGATAAGCAGTTGCGCTTCGAAGGTACTCGCGGATCCAGTGGATCTACTTGAGGTACTGCAAGCCTTCATCTGTGCACTTAAGTTGATGCAAGCCTTCATCTGTGCACTTAATTGTTACAAATTTGCAGGGGCCGGAGGGCTGCAGCCTACAGAATCACGTAGGCGCCAGGCAGGAAGTGGTTGGACACGGCTTCGTATATCCGTCTGGGCCGGATGTCCGGGTCCACTGTGTACCTCTGCGGTTGGGTTTCGCAAAGGTACAGGTGGACATGGCCATGCCGGGCTACAACGATTCTCCGTTGCCAGTCCCAACAGAGGAACTGCAGACACTTGCTGAGGCAGTGGGGTCCTACGTACAGTGGCCCAAGAAGTGTCTTGTAATACAACCGGTAAATCCTACACATTTTAGATTACATCCTACTCAGTACACTCAACTTGCATAATCTAACATACGTGCTCATTAATTGAAGTGGCCTGCTGTAACATCCTGAGTTTTGGGGTGAAAAGTTTCTTTCTTAAAAATCATGCATGCATATGTCTCTTCTAGATCAATCAAATCAGCCTCAACTTTATTCTGTTCTAGCCTAAAATCTCCAAATCTATCCTGTGACCCCAAGTCAAGATCTGACTTGCCAGATTTGATCTATCAGTTATCCTAAATCTAAAAGCCTTCAGAACCCAGATTCAATTCTATCCCTAACTTCCAGAATTATCAACTCTTTTCTGTTTTCGAACACAGAATATCTGTTATTACCTTTTACCCTAAGTTTCAGAAATTCAGATTTAATCAAAATCTTAGCCAAGTTCAGACCAGATTATTCCTGGATTATGATCAAGGGTATGCCAATACCTTAATCCAAAAAGTTGGCAGCCAGATTTCACCATCTGAACCTTTTTCGCAAATCAGTCCAAGAGTATCGCAGATCAGTCCTTTTTCCAGATTTTCTAAAAGCCAGAAAAAGCAAAATGTTGCAAATCATCTCCAAATTTGTCGCGCCCCGAGACTGGGACTACGACTACTCCTGTAGAGACCTAGCTCGCTGCAGCTAGTCCCATATAAGCATAGCATACACATACCCTTGACGTCCCAGGATAAGTCAAGCACAGGAGTATATCACATTACAACAGAGTAACTTTACAAAATAGTTAAGCAGTGTGGCCTGCTGGCCTTGATATTACATAAGGAGATTACAATGCCTTCACGGCATACATGGTTTAGCAAAATAACATCTACACAGCAGAAGATAGGTGACCCACCCACAAAAGAGAAGTGGACAGCAGAACAACACACATCAGGGAAATGACGGGACTGACGCTCCTCCTTCTGGGTCCAATAAGTTCTCCACGCCTTCATCTTGATTGTTGATCGCCCCGTCTATTGATTTGTAGGTTGCAATAGTGAGCACTTACGTACTCAGCAAGTCATAGGTAAGAGTAGATACATATAGTAGTGATGACATCAACCTAGACTAGTCAAGAATTATGGATATTTGTAAAATAATCTTTTTCTTTCTCATCTTATGGCAGCACTTTTCATAATATAACATCATCATTCATGTTCACTAGATTATAGCACTACCGCGACACGTCGACACACGACAGCCCACGGCAGCACTCCTTATCATGACAACACATGTCATTTGGGTAATCTTGATTTAAACATATTTTATTTAGAAAATAGTACTTGTGTCACACCCCGTGGATTTAATCCACCGCAGCAGACTCCTATAAAACCCGGGAGCTCGGAGTATTCGAATACATTTTTAACTCTGCAGAGAGGTACCAATTTACCCGCAAGATATTCCACTTTCAAGCCCATCCTATCATAACAAAATGATTAGACCCCTCCTCACAACCATGTGTGAGTGGCAAGGTGGAGATAACAAGAACTTTTGTTATGCATCACTTACAATTCACCCCCGACCCTGTGGATCTCTCGCGAAACACAGTTGTGGCGGGCTATACCCCCACCCTTACTCATTTCCCCATTGCTGGGTCAAATATCAGATCACCTTCAGTGATAGTGGGAGTCTGCCTCCAAGTCAATCATCACAACACAACTCATGCAGGGGTTTCATGTACGATCCACATAAGTACTTGTTCAGGCCTGTCCCATACCAGGCTTGCGGTTAGCACGTTGTTCATGCCACTAGACGCACAACACAAGGTTCTAGTCCTTATATGCCAGTGACCAGACCATCCACAACCCTGCACCTTCAGTGCCTGCATTCCTTTGCAGTCTAGCACCTCCAGTGCTACCGCCATCCATACCATTTTCTGGTCACGGCTAGGGGTTTTATTTCATGAATATAAGTATATAAATACATATAATAGTTCATGGCTCAAAACTTGTTTATTTCACATTTCACAGATAACCAGTTTAGTACTGCCAATTGATAAATCAGCCATTCTCAATCTTTCACATGCAATATTGCCTATATTCAAGGTTATATTATAGCAACATTTAAAATATAGGTTCAAGATGACCAAGGATATGACTTGCCTTCCGCGTCGTAAGAAACAGCAGTTGATAACGGGTCAACAGCGAAGTCCTCGATTTCAGCTTCTAGATCTGCTCGACGAAAAACCAAACAATACACACAAATATTACTTATATATTAAGATGTTTTAGGATCTATATGCAGATATGCTTTACAAGAGTGATTGAACGATACTGGAGATAATTGAGATTGCAAGCTGAACTGAGTTGAGATCTAGGGTTTCAAGGATTTGGCTAAGGATGGGTGGTAGATGCTCCTAGGATCTCAAGGTTGCTATAAGAACATCAGTTTGTGGCTGGTTTGATCAAGAACAGCGAATGTCAGCAGATCGACGTTCAGATCAAGATTCTGACATAACTTCAAGGAAAACTAGAGAGCTTATGTCAAGTTATGACAGTAGAAGAAAATGTAGATCATAACTCTACAAATTCAATGGACAAAGTGGCTTTCAAAATGCACAATCAGAAGTGGGTAAACAGGGCCAATGCCATTGGCTGGCATGCATTGAGACAGTGTCAAAAATTAGGGTTTAGCGGCAAATATAATTCAAGGGCTCAAATCAAGTTGTGATAGAAGAAGAAAATGTTGATCACAACCTCAGGAGTCTAGGGGACAAAGTTATGCCCAAAATGCACATCTGGAAGGGAGTGAAAAGGGCTAATGCCATTGACTGACATAGTCTGGCATTGATCTTGACATGGCCAGGAACTAGGGCTTGGCATAACTTTTGATCTAAAGCTCCAAATGATGCACCACTTTGTCTGGGAGATAGGCAATGATAACAGGAACAAATCATTCACCAAGATCTAGGGCAGAAGATGGCTAGAAGGTGATGAAATTCAGTGATGAACTGAGGTGAACTAGTTGCACTGGAGCAGTTCTGGACAAGATTTTGGCATGGCTATAACTTGAATTCTGGGCAGTTTCAGAGATCGAGCTAGAAAACAAATATGCTCAGGAAGTTAGGGCACACCTGAATGACAAAGTGGATGAAACTGAAACGGCCGGGAAAAGATTTCCGGTGAACTGCGCCGGAGAAGATGACATGAGATTTGGGGCTTTTTGATACAGGCCGAAAGAACTCTAATCCAAGCTTGAGGAGTGATAGAAGGGTAAGATGAAGCTATCTGGACAATCAATTTGGCTGGAGGATGGCCGGAGAAGCCTGGCGACGATCGCCGGTTTCTGGAGAAGCTCAAAACTGGGGAAAACTTCAATTCGAGCTCAATCTGGAGATATTGATGCATAGGCTTGCTTCAAAAGGTTCACTGATCATTTTTCTTCACAAGCTCGAGAGCTAATTCGAAGTAGATCGGCCAGCATTGCCGGAACAGGGCAATCGGGAATTCCGGCGATCACCGGCGACTGGATGCAATATAACTCAATTAGATGGTACAGCATGATGAGGGAGATGAGATATACCTTCTGGTGCTGTTAATTCGGTGAGAAGTGCAGCAGGGCGTGCTGGCACCGTGAGGCTCCTTGACGGCTCGCCGGAGAAGAAGACCAAGACAGGAGAATTTCGAGACTTAGCTGATTTCCAGTGAAGGAAAGGAGTTGCTGGGGGGTACAGTAGTGTTTAAATAGGCCAGGCGCAACTTGCAAGGAGGGAGCAGTGAAGTGATTAGCAGCCGGTGATGAGATTGGTTGCGTGTTGAACATCAGCGGCGAAGACACAGCAAGAAGCGGTGATTGCGACGGCGACAAGTCTGCAGCTGATCACCATGTCGGTTCATCGGGACCTTGCAAAGCTGGAGCAAGCGGTGGCGACAGCAACTGGCGCAGCAAAGCAACGTGGCGGGGAGTTGCTGACAAAAGGCTGCTGGTCGCGCGCAGGAGCACATGCTGTTCAACGGCGCTGCCACGGCGTTGCCACGACACGGCTGAAGCAAGGACACGTACACACAAGCATGCACGGTCACGAGTGCGGCGAAGCCTCACTGGCGACGAACAGCCACGGCGCACAGGCACGGCAAGCTCTGGTCGAAAACGGCTAAGTCCCTGGTCGAATTGGACTGAACTGCAATTTCAAATCTTGAGTTTTGGACTGTTTTGCAAATTCTGGAGTTTTGGAAGGTTAAATCTGAAATTGATTCTGCTGTTTTGGTATACTTAATTCAATAGATGATTTGGCACAGCTAGGAGATAAGGTTTGAGACATTTAGATGACTTTTGATATGAACTGAAAATAGGGTATTTTAGGGTAATTGAAATCTGAATTTCAATTGGTTTCGAATTCTGGGATTTAGGGTTTGATTTTGAGATACTCATAAAAGAAGAATTTGTATTGAAAAGCATTTGGGAGGTGTTCCCCGAATCAGATTTGAATTTGGAGATGATTTTCAACATTTTGCCTTTTCTGGCTTTTAGAAAATCTGGAAAAAGGACTGATCTGCGATACTCTTGGACTGATTTGCGAAAAAGGTTCAGATGGTGAAATCTGGCTGCCAACTTTTTGGATTAAGGTATTGGCATACTCATGATCATATTCAAGGAATAATCTGGTCTGAACTTGGCTAAGATTTTGATTAAATCTGAATTTCTGAAACTTTGGGTAAAAGGTAATAACAGATATTCTGTTTTCGAAAACAGAAAAGAGTTGATAATTATGGAAATTAGGGATAGAATTGAATCCAGGTTCTGAAGGCTTTTAGATTTAGGATAACTGATAGATCAAATCTGGCAAGTCAGATCTTGACTTGGGGTCACATGATAGATTTGGAGATTTTAGGGCTAGAACAGAATAAAGCTGAGGCTGATTTGGTTGATCTAGAAGAGACATATGCATGCATGATTTTTAAGAAAGAAACTTTTCACCCCAAAACTCAGGATGTTACAAAATTCAAATCTGATTCAGGGAATACCTCCCAAATGCTTTTCAATACAAATTCTTCTTTTATGAGTATCTCAAAATCAAACCCTAAATTCCAGAATTCGAGATCAATAAGATTCAGACTTATTTTACCCTAATCTACTCTGTTTTCAGTTCATATCAAAAGTCATCCAAATGTCTCAAATTTTATCTTCAATCTGTGCCAAATCATTTGTGGAATAAAGTATACCAAAACAGCAGAATCAAAATCAGATCAAACCTTCCAAATCTCCAGATTTACAGTTCAGTCCAAATCAAGAATTGGAAATTGCAATTAAGCCCAAATTCGACCAGGCCGTTTGCTGTGCTCACGACCAGAGTTGCTGTGCTTGTGCGCCGTAGCTGCTCGTCGCCGGCGAGGCTTCGCCGCACTTGTGACCGTGCATGCCGGTGCGCACGTGTCCTCGCTCCAGCCGTGTCGTGGCAGCGCCACTGCAACGTCGACGACCAGCGCATGCTCCCGCGCGCGACCAGCAGCCATTTGTCAGCAATTCACTGCCACGTTGCCTTGCCGCGCCAATGTTGTCGCCACCGCTTGCTCCAGCTTGCCATGTCCCGATGAACCGACATGATGATCAACTGCAGAGCCGTTGTCGCCGTCGCATCACCGGTTAATGCTGTGTCTTCGCCGCTGATGCTCCTGCACGCAACCAGTCAAGTCACAGCAACCAATCTCTTCATTGTTCCCCTTTGCCATCTTCGCCGAGCCTATATAAGCACTCCTGTGCTCAGCAGTTTCCTCCACACATCACCAGGACTTAACCAATTTCCAAATTTCACCGCTGCAGTCGTCTTCTCCGGCGAGCCATCGAGGAGGCTCACGGTGACAGCTCATTCCACATCATCTCTTGCCA
Organism: Pharus latifolius; assembly: GCA_019359835.1. NCBI lineage: Eukaryota > Viridiplantae > Streptophyta > Magnoliopsida > Poales > Poaceae > Pharus > Pharus latifolius. The sequence continues at coordinate 49,816,317 of CM033326.1, forward strand.
AATTGACAGCATCTGTGAGTTCCCCTTATCTCTCTCATCGTGCTGTATCACTTAATTGGATTTCCTTGCCTCCTATCGCCGGCGATCACCGGAATTTGCTGAAACTTGAAGAATGCCCTGTTCAGGCAATGCAGGCCAAATTACCTCGAATTAGCTTTCCATCCTGTGGAAGAAAATGATCAGTGACTCATTTCCAGCAAGCCTATGCATCAATATCTCCAGATTGAGCTTCAATCGAAGCTTTCCCCAATTTTGAACTTCTCCAGAAACCAGCGATCGTCGCCAGTCTTCTCCGGCCATCCTCCGGCCCATCTAATTGTACCAGAAGCTTCCCTATACCTCCTAGATGCTCTCCAAGCTTGGAATCGAGTTCATTCGGCCTAAAACAAAAACCCCCAAATGGTAGTGTTTCTTCTCCGGCGTCGATCACCGGAAAACCTATTCCTGGCCGTTTCAGCTTCATCTACTTTGTCATTTAGATGTGCCTTAGCCTCCTGAGTATTTTTGTCTTCTAGCCCGACACCTAGATCGGCCTATATTGGAAGATATAGCTTTTCCAAGTTTTTGTCCAGAACTGCTCCAGTGCAGCCAGTTCATCTCTGTTCATCATCAAATTTCTTGCCTTCTAGCCATCTTCTGCCCTAGATCCTGTTGAATGATTTGTTCCTGTTATCATTGCCTATCTCCCAGACAAAGTGGTGCATCATTTGGAGCTTTAGATCAAAAGTTATGCCAAGCCCTAGTTTCTGGCCATGTCAAGATCAATGCCAGACTATGTCAGTCAGCGGCATTAGCCCTTTTCACTCCCTTTCAGATGTGCATTTTGGGCATAACTTTGTCCCTTAGATTCCTGAGGTTGTCATCAACATTTTCTTCTTCTATCACAACTTGATTTGAGCCCTTGAATTATATTAGCCGCTAAACCCTAGCTTTTGACACTATTCTGGTGCATGCCAGCCAATGGCATTGGCTTGTTTACTCGTTTCTGATTATGCATTTTGAAAGCCACTTTGTCCACTGAATTTGTAGAGTTATGATCTACATTTTCTTCTACTGTCATAACTTGAGATAAGCTCTCTAGTTTTCCTTGAAGTTATGTCAGATTCTTGATCCGAATGTCAATCTGCTGACATTCGCTGTTTTTGATCAAACCAGCCACAAAACTGATGTTCTTATTGTAACCTTGAGATCCTAAGAGCATCTACCACCCATCCTTAGCCAAATCCTTGAAACCCTAGATCTCAACTCAGTTCAGCTTGTAATCTCAATTATCTCCAGTATCGTTCAGTCACTCTTGTTAAGCATATCTGCATATAAATCCTAAAACATCTTAATATATAAGTAATATTTGTGTGTATTGTTTGGTTTGTCGTCGAGCAGATTCAGAAGCTGAGATCGAAGACTTCGCTGTTGACCCGTCATCGACTGCTGTATTTTACGACGCGGAAGGCAAGTCATATCCTTGGTCATCTTGAACCTATATTTTAAATGTTGCTAAAACATAACCTTGAATATAGATAATATTGCATGAGAAAGATTGAGAATGGTTGATTTATCAATTGGCAGTACTAGACTGGTTATCTGTGAAATGTGAAATAAACAAGTTTTGAGCCATGAACTATTATATGTATCTATATACTTATATTCATGAAATAAAACCCCTAGCCGTGACCAGAAAATGGTATGGATGGCTGTAGCACTGGAGGTGCTAGACTGCAAAGGAATGCAGGCACTGAAGGTGCAGGGTTGTGGATGGTCTGGTCACTGGCATATAAGGACTTGAACCTTGTGTTGTGCGTCTAGTGGCATGAACAACGTGCTAACCGCAAGCCTGGTATGGGACAGGCCTGAACAAGTACTTATGTGGATCATACATGAAACCCCTGCATGAGTTGTGTTGTGATGATTGACTTGGAGGCTGACTCCCACTATCACTGAAGGTGATCTGATATTTGACCCAGTAATGGGAAAATGAGGTGGGGTGGAGGTTATGATACAGCCTACCACAACTGTGTTTCGCGGAGAGCCACAGGGTCAGGGGTGAATTGTAAGTGATGCATAACAAAAGTTCTTGTTATCTCCACCTTGCCACTCACACATGGTTGTGAGGAGGGGTCTAATCATTTTGTTATGATAGGATGGGCTTGAAAGTGGAATATCTTGCGGGTAAATTGGTACCTCTCTGCAGAGTTAAAAACATATTCGAATACTCCGAGCTCCCGGGTTTATAGGAGTCTGCTGCGGTGGATTAAATCTACGGGGTGTGACACAAGTACTATTTTCTAAATAAAATATGTTTAATCAAGATTACCCAAATGACATGTGTTGTCATGATAAGGAGTGCTGCCGTGGGCTGTCGTGTGTCGACGTGTCACGGTAGTGCTATAATCTAGTGAACATGAATGATGATGTTATATTATGAAAAGTGCTGCCATGAGATGAGGTATGAAAGAAAAAGATTATTTTATAAACATCCATAATTCTTGACTTGTCTAGGTTCATGTCATCACTACTATATGTATCTACTCTTACCTATGACTTGCTGAGTACGTAAGTGCTCACTCTTGCAACCTACAAATCAATAGACGGAGCAATCAACAATCAAGATGAAGGCGTGGAGAACTTATTGGATCCAGAAGAAGGAGCGTCAGTCCCGTCATTTCCCTGATGTGTGTTGTTCTGCCGTCCACTTCTCTTTATGGGTGGGTCACCTATCTTCTGCTGTGTAGATGTTATTTTGCTAAACCATGTATGCCGTGAAGGCATTGTAATCTTCTTATGTAATATCAAGGCCAGCAGGCCACACTGCTTAACTATTTTGTAAGTTACTCTGTTGCAATGTGATATTCTCCTGTGCTTGACTTATCCTGGGACGTCAAGGGTATGTGTATGCTATGCATATATGGGACTAGCTGCAGCGAGCTAAGTCTCTACAGGAGTAGTCGTAGTCCCAGTCACGGGGCGCGACACCTGCCGCGGGGCTACCAGGGGACTGCGCCCCCAGCTCGGGGCATGAGGGCCGATCTCGTGCGAACCTGGACACATCAAAGACGGCCTCGACCCCACCCAGTGCATCCACGCCTCCACCTCGGAAGAAAGCCGCCGTCACCTCGCCCTTGCCTTCGAAGGTACGCGCTCAGTCCCCGGCAAAAGGCAAGGGCGGCAAAGGCAAGGGCAAAGGGCGACAGGGACTGCCGCGGATGTTCACGAACGCGCTCCCAGTCCTGTCGGAGGCATCTTTGCGGAAATTGGATCGATCAACCAGAGACCTCCACGACTGGTACCTACATCGAGCTCGGCGCAGCCTGAACTTCTTAGTTCCCTACAGGCCTGGGCAGTTCCACCGTGAGCCCGGGACTGTATCCGTGGCACACGAGGATCTGTTCGACCTCTACAACTGGCGGGAGCTCGATATGTCCATCATACGGACTGGAGTCCTGTGAGTTTGCTGATGCTATGTATTGCTGTTTTCTAACTCTGTTTGCTAACTCTGCATTAATGTTGCAGTTCATTTGAATACTGAGTAACTTTCTGTGAAATTAATATTAATCTCGTCCTTCGCATGCAGGTGCATGTACAGGCTAGCATCGGAGGCTGCGTGTGACAAGGTGGGTTTCCTCGACCCAGAGAAAATAAGCCTCACGATGCTAGAGCAGGACGCCGCGCACGCTGAGCAGTACATATCCAGCGCGTTGATGGCGCAGCAGGACAGGGACTTCATTCTGGTGCCGTACCACCAAAGGTTAGTGCATTTCGTACTAATTTAACTCAATCTTGTATGTTACACCTTAGATGTACTTTGAGCTAGCGGTCCTCTTTTACGTACAATGCAGGGGCCACTGGATCCTCATCGTGATCTGTCCGCCGAGGAACGAGGTGTACTACCTTGATTCGATGCGTGACAGATTATCGATGGAATATGTGCTCAAGGGGAACATGGAGGCGTAAGTAACTTATATGTTTGATTTATATTTTGACCTCACTAGCTAATGATAATACATTAACTAGCAATACTAACTGAATGCAGGGCTTTTGATAAATATGTGTCCGCTGGAGGGAGGCATGCCGCACCGCAGGGCTCCGTACTAGCTTGGAAAGAATATGAGGTACTCACGAGACTTTTTGTTTATGCTTAATTAGTTTATGGAAACAATATATAGCTAACATGTCTTCGCATATGCAATTATCTCAGTGCCATCAGCAGCCGCAATCGTGGGAATGCGGGTTTGATGTGCTGCGCTACATGTACGACCTAGTGCGGACAAACTTTTCCCGATTCCCCCAGGTAAGCATCGATAGCTAACTCAAATTTCAAAAATGGGTGTCACGTTCGAAATTAGGATCGAAGTTAGTTACTCAGTATGCACACATGCTTGTAGATCGCCATGTCGAAAGACCAATATGAAAATGCAAAGATTATATATCTTCGACAAATCTGGGCACAATATGTCATGGAGGAAGTAGCGCCCAACCATCCAGCATGACAATTTTCTCCTTTTCGTGTACTCTGCATAGACTGTTCATATACATGTGAATAAATATATATATATGTGAATAAATGTCCACATTGGATTGCAATATGTATTTGTCCATACATATGTGAATAAATGTGAATAACTGCCTAATGTGTCAATTTGTTCTGTGAATTTACCTTGCATCTGTACTGTATTGTGTATCCAATCTATACTGTATTGCATCTGTACTGTATATGTGAATGTACTGTATTGTGAATGCAAATAAAGTACTGTATATGTGAATGCTCTATCGGTAAATTCATTAACAACCGAGAGACTACTGTACTTTTTTCTATCGGTACAATCAAAATTAACCGTTAGAAGAGTGTGACCTTTCCTGCCGGTGAACTCATACATATCCGATAGAGTACTCAGCTTTTTTCTGTCGGTAATATTGTAATTAACCGTTAGAATAGTGGTACTTTTCCAACCGCTGATGACGAGTTTTCTATCGGTACACTCCTAATATGCTGATAGAATAGTATGATTTTTTCTGTCGGTAATCTTGTAGTTAACCGTTAGAATAGTGGTACTTTTCAATCCGCTAGCAACGAGTTTTCTATCGGTAAACTTGTAAGATACCGATAGAATATTATGATTTTTTCTATCAGTAAACTTATAATTAGCCGTTAGAATAGTGGTACTTTTCCAACTGCTGACGACGAGTTTTCTATCGGTACACTCCAAATATACCGATAGAATATTATGATTTTTTCTGTCGGTAAACTTGTAATTAACCATTAGAATAGTGGTACTTTTCCAACCGCTAACGACGAGTTTTCTATCGGTACACTCCTAATATGCCAATAGAATATTATGATTTTTTCTGTCGGTAATCTTGTAATTAACCGTTAGAATAATGGTATTTTCCCTGCCGCTGGACGTAAGACTACGGCGGGTTTTCTATCGGTAGATTCATAATATGCCGATAGAATAGTGAACTTCTTCTGTCGGTTATTTACCGATAGAAAATGTCCAGTCTTGTTCTATCGTGTCTATCTCTATCGGTACAAAAACCGATAGTAGAAGGGTGTTTTTTACCGATAGAAGATTGCATTTCTGTACTAGTGGCTGCGGTGGATTAAATCCACGGGGTGTGACACAAGTACTATTTTCTAAATAAAATGTGTTAAATCAATATTACCCAAATGACATGTGTTGTCATGATAAGGAGTGCTGCCGTGGGCGGTCGTGTGTCGACGTGTCGCGGTAGTGCTATAATCTAGTGAACATGAATGATGATGTTATATTATGAAAGGTGCTGCCATGAGATGAGTTATGAAAGAAAAAGGTTATTTTACAAATATCCTTAATTCTTGACTAGTATAGGTTCATATCATCACTACTATATGTATCTACTCTTACCTATGACTTGCTGAGTACGTAAGTGCTCACCCTTGCAACCTACAAATCAGTAGATGGAGCGTTCAATGATCAAGATGAAGGCGTGGAGAACTTCTTGGATCCAGAAGGAGGAGCGTCAGTCCCGTCATTGCCCTGATGTGTTGTTCTGCCGTCCACTTCTCTTTGTGGGTGGGTCACCTATCTTCTGCTGTGTAGATGTTATTTTGCTAAACCATGTATGCCGTGAAGGCATTGTAATCTTCTTATGTAATATCAAGGCCAGCAGGCCACACTGCTTAACTATTTTGTAAGTTACTCTGTTGCAATGTGATATACTCCTGTGCTTGACTTATCCTGGGAAGTCAAGGGTGTGTGTATGCTATGCATATATGGGGCTAGCTGCAGCGAGCTAAGTCTCTACAGGAGTAGTCGTAGTCCCAGTTTCGGGGCGCGACAAAGATTATGGTATGAGAGCAACATGAGAACTTGACTGTAGGACGACACCTTTAGGGATTGGTCGTGCCAGGAAGACGTAATTTATTTAGAAAACTACTTGTTGAAAATTTTATTTTGATAAAAATAATGAGCTTTGTAGCTCTTGAAAACTTTTATTTCAAAATTTTATTTGGATTTTCTAAAATTCGGTAAGATTGTGAGAGTGCGTTCTGTTGTTTCAGAGTGTTTAGGGGTTGGTATAGATAGAGCTAGTGATGCTCTTGATAGTTTTGTGATTCGCTGTTGCTTTTGCAATGGTTAACTTGTGTATTATGGCTAGTAGCCTAAGTATTTCATGCACTAAAGTAGTTTGCATTATTTTCTGCATTGTTGTCTTAGTTGGCCCTAGATAGTTAGATCAGCCCAAACTTTTTTTTCAGAGCCACTATGATTGATACAAGAAGAAGATCCCGAAGCAATGGAGAAGACAGGGAACAGACTCCTCAGGAAGAAGATATTATGACAACAAACCCTTTGTTTCAGCAAGGATCTCAGAGTTCCAATCCTCCACAGAAGGAAAATATAGAGGGAGAGGATCGGAAGAGAAAGATGCCTCAACAAGTGCAACCACAACTAAACTCAACTAGAAGGAGAATCCCTACCACCTCTAGTTTTCAACCATCATACCAGACTCCCAGACCAATAAGAATGATGTGCCCCAATTGCAAAGGAAACCACCTTCAGAAGAGCTGTCCTCACGCGAGTGTCCAATGTTTTCATTGCGGACAGCGTGGGCATCGCAAAGAATTCTGTCTTTGGATTCAATTCCCTAGTTCCATAGCCAGATCTCAGGTGGAAATGCAGACAGTAGCACCTAGAACATCACCACTACAGAACCCCAAAGGAAACGTACAAAGAAGAGGAGCCATGTTTACCAGAAGCAAAGGAAACCCTTACATGAACATTCAATGTTATCACTGTTTGCAGTGTGGACATCATAGAAAATTTTGCCCTTGGATTCAAATTCCATCATCTATTGCTAGATCACAGGCAAGAACACAACCAGAAGCACCCAGAGTACCAGTGTCACAACCACAGAATTCTAGAGGAACTCCACCAGGAAGAGGAGGAAGCATGGCCAACCGAGGAAGAGAAAAAGATGGAACACCAACAACAAGTCCAGGAGGAAAGTTAAACTACATCCAAGAAGCAGGAAACATCACCGACATCCTTCGAGGTAGATTTTGACTCAGTTTGCATCTACCTTAATACTATTTGATCTTGGTACTACAAATTTATCTGAAGTTGAAATACATATGGAGCAAGTATCTTTAGAATACCCCATATCAGATTATAAAAGTTCAGTGGGAAATCATTCAGAACAAGAAACTACTTGGAAGAAGGAAGAGAATTTTCAGTGAAACCTATCTCCATTCTTACCTTTTCTTTCTTAGGTAAATCTCGGGGCGAGATTTCTTTAAGGAGGGTAGATCTGTAACATCCTGAGTTTTGGGGTGAAAAGTTTATTTCTTAAAAATCATGCATGCATATGTCTCTTCTAGATCAACGAAATCAGCCTCAGCTTTATTCTGTTCTAGCCCTAAAATCTCCAAATCTATGCTGTGACCCCAAGTCAAGATCTGACTTTCTAGATTTGATCTATCAGTTATCCTAAATCTAAAAACCTTCAGAACCCAGATTCAATTCTATCTCTAATCTCCAGATTTATCAACTCCTTTCTGTTTTCGAAAATAGAATATCTTTTACCCTAAGTTTCAGAAATCCAGATTTAATCAAAATCTTAGCCAAGTTCACACCAGATTATTCTTGGATTATGATCAAGGGTATGCCAATACCTTAATCCAAAAATTTGGCAGCCAGATTTCACCATCTAAACCTTTTTCGCAAATCAGTCCAAGAGTATCGCAGATCAGTCCTTTTTCCAGATTTTCCAAAAGCCTAAAAAGGCAAAATGTTGCAAATCATCTCCAAGTTCAAATCTGATTCAGGGAACACCTCCCAAATGCTTTTCAACACAAATTCTTCTTTTATGAGTATCTCAAAATCAAACCCTAAATCCCAGAATTCGAAATCAATTGAAATTCAGATTTCAATTACCCTAAAATACCCTATTTTCAGTTCATATCAAAAATCATCCAAACATTTCAAATTTTATCTTCTATCTGTGCCAAATCATCTGTTGAATCAAGTTTGCCAAATCAGCAGAATCAAAATCAGATCAAACCTTCCAAATCTCCAGAATTACAGATCAGTCCAAATCAAGAATTAGAAATTGCAAATGAATCCAGATTCGACCAGCAGCTGCTGTGCACGACCAGAAACTCGCCGTGCGTTTCCGCCGCGCTTGCGCGCCGCCGGCCACGCCTCGCTTCGCCTGAGCTCGTGCTCACTTGAATTTGCATGTGCACACGCGTCCACGTCCTAGCTATCGCCGTGGCAACGCTGTTGAACAGCTTGCTCCCGTGCACGACTGTTGTCAGCAACTCTTCGCCACGTTGCTGTACTTTGCCAGCCCTTGTCGCCACTGCCTTGCACCGCCCAACAGCATTGCGTCCCGATGAAGCAACAGTTTGATCACCAGTCACCTCGCCTGTGCGCCATCGCGTCACCGCTCGCCGTTGTTGCATCTGCGCCCGGCAACTCATGTCAACTGACACCAATTCAATGCTGCTTAATCCTTGCAAGCTTCGCCCTCTGCTCTATTTAAGCCACCAGTACCCTGTGTCATCTTCCCTTCACCAGGACTTAGCCAAATTTCCAAATCTCCTCGCCGTCGTCTTCTTCTCCGGCGAGTCCAGATTGAGGCCTCACGGTGCCAGCACGCCCTGCTGCACCTCTCACCGAATTAACAGCACCAGAAGGTATAGCTCATCTCCCTCATCGTGCTGTACCATCTAATTGAGTTATCTTGCATCCAGTCGCCGGTGATCGCCGGAAATCTCAATTGCCCTGTTCCGGCAATGCAGGCCAAATTACTTCGAATCAGCTCTCGATACTGTGAAGAAAAATGATCAGTGAACCTTTTGAAGCAAGCCTATGCATCAATATCTCCATATTCAGCTCGAATTGAAGTTTTCCCCAGTTTTGAGCTTCTCCAGAAACCGGCGATCGTCGCCAGGCCACACCGGCCATCCTCCGGCCAAATTGATTGTGCAGATAGCTTTCTCTTACCCTTCTATCACTCCTCAAGCTTGGAATCGAGTTCTTTCGGCCTGTATCAAAAAGCCCCAAATCTCATGTCATCTTCTCCGGGGCAATTCACCGGAAATCCTTTCCCGGCCGTTTCAGCTTCTTAAACTTTATCATTCAGGTGTGCCTCAACTTCCTGAGCATATTTGTCTTCTATCTCGATCTCTGAAACTGTCCAGAATTCAAGTTACAGCTTTGCCAAGATTTTGTCCAGTGGCTTCACTGTGCCGTGTCGCCACCACACTTCTCCTTTGAATTTCATCATCTTCCAGCCATTTTCAGCTTTGGATCCTGTTGAATGATCTGTTCCTATTATCAATGCCTACCTCCCAGACAAAGTGGTGCATCATTTGGAGCCCTAGATCAAAAGTTATGCCAAGCCCTAGTTTCTGGCCATGTCAAGATCAATGCCAGACTATGTCAGTCAGTGGCATTAGCCCTTTTCACTCCCTTCCATATGTGCATTTTGAGCATAACTTTGTCCCTTAGATTCCTGAGGTTGTGATCAGCATTTTCTTCTTCTATCACAACTTGATTTGTGCCCTTGAAATGCATGTTATTCTAAACCCTAGTTTTTGACACTGTCTCAGTGCATGGCAGCCAATGGCATTGGCCTTGTTTACCCACTTCTGATTGTGCATTTTGAAAACCACTTTGTCCACTGAATTTGTAGAGTTATGATCTACATTTTCTTCTACTGTCATAACTTGAGATAAGCTCTCTAGCTTTCCTTGAAGTTATGTCAGAATCTTGATCCAAATGTCAATCTGCTGACATTCGCTGTTTTTGATCAAACCAGCCACAAAACTGATGTTCTTATTGTAACCTTGAGATCCTAAGAGCATCTAACATCCATCCTTACCCAATTCCTTGAAACCCTAGATCTCAACTCAGTTCAGCTTGTAATCTCAATTATCTCCAGTATCGTTCAATCTTTCTTGTTGAGCATATCTGCATATAGATCCTAAATCATTTTAATATATAAGTAATATTTGTGTGTATTGTTTGGTTTGTCGTCGAGCAGATTCAGAAGCTGAATTTGAGGACTTCACTGTTGATCTATCATCAACTGCTGTTTCTTACGACGCGGAAGGCAAGTCATATCCTTGGTCATCTTGAACCTATATTTTAAATGTTGCTAAAACATAACCTTGAATATAGATAATATTGCATGAGAAAGATTGAGAATGGTTGATTTATGAATTGGCAGTACTAGACTGGTTATCTGTGAAATGTGAAATAAACAAGTTTTGAGCCATGAACTATTATATATGTATGTATATATTTATATTCATGAAATAAAACCCCTAGCCGTGACCAGAAAAATGGTATGGATGGCGGTAGCACTGGAGGTGCTAAACTGCGAAGGAATGCAGGCACTGAAGGTGCAGGGTTGTGGATGGTCTGGTCACTGGCATATAAGGATTAGAACCTTGTGTTGTGCGTCTAGTGGCATGAACAACGTGCTAACCGCAAGCCTGGTATGGGACAGGCCTGAACAACTACTTATGTGGATCGCACATGACACCCCTGCTGGAATTGTGTAGTGATGCACGTTTGGGCACGGAGGACGGCTCCCACACATATCACTAAAGGTGATCAAGCACGTTGATCCAGTAATGGAAATATATGAAGGGGTGGAGGTTAGGGTACAGCCTACCACAGCTGTGTCTCGCGGAGAGCCACAGGGTCGGGGGTGAATTGTGAGTGATACATAACAAAAGTTCTTGTTATTTCCACCTTGCCGCTCACAATATGAAGTGAGTCAGGGGTCCAATCATTTTGTTATGATAGGAAAGGCTTGAAAGTGGAATATCTTGCGGGTAAATTGGTACCTCTCTGCAGAGTTAAAAACGTATTCGAATACTCCGAGCTCCCGGGTTTTATAGGAGTCTGCTGCGGTTGATTAAATCCACGGGGTGTGACACAAGTACTATTTTCTAAATAAAATGTGTTAAATCAAGATTACCCAAATGACATGTGTTGTCATGATAAGGAGTGCTGCCGTGGGCTGTCGTGTGTCGACGTGTCGCGGTAGTGCTATAATCTAGTGAACATGAATGATGATGTTATATTATGAAAGGTGCTGCCATGAGATGAGGTATGAAAGAAAAAGGTTATTTTACAAATATCCATAATTCTTGACTAGTCTAGGTTCATATCATCACTACTATATGTATCTACTCTTACCTATGACTTGCTGAGTACGTAAGTGCTCACCCTTGCAACCTACAAATCAGTAGATGGAGCGTTCAATGATCAAGATGAAGATGTGGAGAACTTCTTGGATCCAGAAGGAGGAGCGTCAGTCCCGTCATTGCCCTGATGTGTTTTTCTGCCGTCCACTTCTCTTTGTGGGCGGGTCACCTATCTTCTGCTGTGTAGATGTTATTTTGCTAAACCATGTATGCCGTGAAGGCATTGTAATCTTCTTATGTAATATCAAGGCCAGCAGGGCACACTGCTTAACTATTTTGTAAGTTACTCTGTTGCAAGGTGATATACTCCTGTGCTTGACTTATCCTGGGAAGTCAAGGGTGTGTGTATGCTATGCATATATGGGGCTAGCTGCAGCGAGCTAAGTCTCTACAGGAGTAGTCGTAGTCCCAGTTTCGGGGCGCGACAATTTCTGAGTCTCTTCTTTGGAGGGAGCATTTCCTCAGGCACCTGTGGATTTCAAAATGCATTTGTTTGGAGGTAATCAAGTCATAAAAGAAAGATCTGCATTAGAGTTTCAGAGAGGACTTATTTTCTGAAGATCCTGATCGAGTTCATTCCTTATCTCTTCCTCATCACTCTCAATTTCAATAACCTCATTGGAATCTCGGCTCACCATCAAGGTGGGGAGTTGAGGAGGGAATAAATATAGGGATTTAGGAGCACAATTCCAAAAAGACTTAGCCAAGAATTTGTAAGTCTTAAGGATTGAAGAGCCTCGCTATTTATAGAACCAGAAGGTGACGGTTGATATGCGCGTGTGCCTCGAGTTTTAAAAAGCGCACTACTGGTTTTCAAGGTCAATAAATTCATGATTATTTCTTGGGAGATAAAATGCCACACGGCGGACCAGTGCCCACTTAAGAAGTTGAAGCGTCAGATTATATAATTCGATGCAAATTAAATTTGAAGTAAATAATTAAGTCTCTTCATCTGCGCAGTTATCATGTGCGGTTATCCACAATTGCATGTTGAGAATTCGAAGCGTCGGACACTGTTGGGACTATCACAGACGGTTGGGAGATCAAAACCGTCTGCTTTACTATTACAGATGGTTCTGATGTCCGAACCGTCTGTAATATGCCTGGAATTTTTCTTGAAGTCGAACCATTCGACTTCTACAAATACTTGTTCTCTCCCTGGAGTTTTGCTTCCAGTCGAACCGTTCCACTTCTTTTTCTCCTTGGGCACGACAAGCCCTAACCCGTAACCTCCATTGATGGGCGCTGCACCTCCATCAACGGCCACTAGTTTCTCTGGTGAATCAAGTCCAAAACCGATCGTAGCTTCAACTCCCTCGGCTAGATTTCGGCATTGCAAGTAAGGAAAGTAAAATTTCAGTATTGTTAGATTATCCTAATCCTATGATGGCAATTATCCTGCGATTCCTGTATCTTCCATTTTTATATGTCTTCTTTTCAACATGATTCTGTGCAGGTCCTTGGACGATGTTCACGAGGGGCAACGTAGTTCACGGTTCTTCGTCACAGTATGTTGCCTACGTTGGCTTCTTGGCGCAAGAAAGGGTGAAGATTATCGTCGAGGACTGGAAGTTAGTGAAGGGCGAGATCTTAGTTGGCTCGGTCGAGAAGGTCCTCAAGCCCGGCGTGTTTCTCAAATCAGGACCTATAGAAAGCATCTTACATTTGTATTAGTGATTTCCTCAGGCTCCAACTCAACTCAACTCAACTCAACTGAGTTGAGTTGATTTGCATTGATGAGTTGAGTTTGAGCCAGAAGAGATCACCAAGACAAATGTAACTCAACGCCAGTTCCAGCTACTCGGGCATCTCTGAATTGAACTCCTATGGTTAAGTCAAACGTGGTTCATACATTTGCTATTTCAGATGAATGGATTTGTGATGTATCAGGTCTAACTTGTAGTCGGTAGTTACATTTGTTGTTTGATTGCAAAGGTTCTCTTTTAGATGTGACTTTTGTAATATACATCAAATGTGTGAATTGGTATATTTGTATTGGTATATATTTGTGTATTTGTATTGCTATTTGGAACATGTACTTGAATGTGTGAATTGGTGTATTTGTATATTTGTATTGGTGTATATTTGTGTATTTGTATTGTTGTTTCAGACATATACTTCAATGTGTGAACTGGCGTATTTGTGTAGAACTATCGCAAAAATATCACAGACAGTTATCATAATAGAAGCGTGTGTAATACAACACTATTACAGACGGTTTTGTGGTGAAAGCCGTCTATGATAGAACTATCATAGACGATTTTTAAATCAGAACCGTCTGACTTCAAACGGTGATATAACAGATGGTTTTTACCTCAAAACCGTCTATGATATAACTATCACAGATGATTTTTAAATCATAACCGTCTGTGATATTCCAAGAACGTGCTGGAAAATTGACATAATAACAAATTTTTAATTAATTTTTTTCATCATTAATGAAAAACAAGCTATTTATAGAATTTCCAAGGCGACACTTCATGTTCCTAGGCTAGGGCGCCACGCGAACATCAGAACCCAAAATGACACAACACACTGTTGAGAATTTGAAGCGTCAATCATTGTTGGGACTATCAAAGTCGGTCCTTACATAAAAACCGTCTGTAATGTGACTATCACAGACGGTTTTGAGTTAAAAACCGTCTGCGATATTGAAAGAACGTTGAGAATTCAAAGCGTCGGTCACGGTTGGGACTATCACAGTCGGTCCTTACATAAAAACCGTCTGTAATGTGACTATCACAGATGTTTTTTTACCTCAGAACCGTCTGTGATATTCAAAGCACGTTGAGAACTTGAAGCATCGGACACTTTTGGGACTATCCAACCAAATAGGCCCAACTTCTATATTGTTTCTAAATTTTTTTGTTCGCCATAAATAATATGTTGCACCACACTCGCGTTTGGCATGCCACAATGCCATCCAGCCAAATAAGCCCAACTTCTATATTCTTTCTATATTATTTGCATGGGACCTGCAACTTCTATATTGTTTCTATATTATTTGTAGGGCTCCGAAGGACTACCCTCACGCGCCAAAGATTGCCGCTTCTATGTATATGATCGCGATAGTCGTTCCTTGATTGCACACAGTGCACATACCTTTGTATGGTCGAATGTTCGCCAAAAACTAAAGAAAGATAAAGAAAGAGGGAAGATAGCATGCAGTCCAAGAACGTGCTGGAAAATTGACATAGGAACAAATTTTTCAATAATTTTTTTTCATCACTTACAAAAAAAAAGTAAAAATACAAAATGCTAGGTCAAGGAATGGTCTTAGCCCTGGCTGCATCTAGAATAAAGTCAGTTTGACATGCAGCCAGGATGCAGGACTCCTCCAGCAATAAGTTATCCTTCTTAGTATCAACTACTACCTCGTCGAGAAGGCCTATGACCTCCCTCAGCTTCGTGATGGTATCCTTCACAGTCAAACCTCAGCCAGCGATGGTCATATCCGCAGCTTGCTTCTCCTCGCGAAGACGCCTCGTCCTCACCCTAGCAATGTCACCGTCCGTCTTCATGCGCTAAATGCGCTGGAAGAGATCATCCAGGTCAAGCCGTAGTTGAGTGTGCTTCTCCGTAAGGAGCTTGTGCTCCTCCTGGAGGGCCCTCAGCTTGGCTTTCACCTTGCCTGAGTCTTCCACGACTCCCCTTCCCTGTGCAAATCAACAGGTGAAGAATGTATTGAACAGGGATTAACAATATGGGGTAAGTCCAAATGATTGAGAGTTCTTACCGGGGAGGGCGAGGCTGATGATGCCATTGAGGATGCCATTGGCACAGAGAAGCTAAGGAGTCAAACAGTTTGAGAATTATAAAAACTTGTAAAGTAAATGGCAATTATTCCACTGTCAAGCTATTTATAGAATATCCAAGGCGATGCTTCGTGTTCGCCTAGGCGCCGCGCAAAGATCGGAGACCGAAATGAACACAGTTGAGAATTCAAAGCACCGGCACTGTTTAGAACAGTCGGTTCTGATATTAGTACCATCTCTAATACTACACTATCACAGTCGGTTCTGAATTCAAAACCGATTGTATATATCATAGTCGGTTTTGATAACGGAACCGTCTATGATATTCTAGTTATCACAGACGGTTGTCAGTTGAGAACCGATTGTTATATCACAGTCAGGTTTTAGTTTAAAACTGTATGTGATAAGTAGACTATTACAGACGGTTTTGTGTTCAAAACCGTCTGGTTGACTATCATAGTTGGTTTTGACATCAGAACCGACTGTGATAACTTAACATATTCTCCCGATAGGTCTTCGCAGACAGTGTTCCATTGAAAAGTTCATAACCATTTGTGATGTGCCATCCTGGATGTCTGTTTCTGTGGTAGTGCATGGTCCTGGGCTCGGGGGCTTATAAGCTCTCCAACCTCAAAGACCAAGAGCCAAAGCACACTTGGAGTGTGAAGTTGCTTCGCAAGTTCTACATCTATCCTCTGAGCTCACTCCCTTCCCCGTCGCGGTTCCGCGGGGGAAGGCGCTGTATTTGCTTTCTTCAATACAAGTGATTCTCTTATGTAGTTTGGATTTCCTATACGAATCTTCATATTACTGCCTTCAAAGGCGATGCCCTCTCCGTGAGGATGCCCTCTTCGCGAGGATGCCCTCCCAGTGAGGACGTAGGCTGTCGCAGCCTAAAAGTCCCTATAGCGGGAGCCCCGCTCCCACAGGGCGACTTACAGTAACCGCTTGTGGACTAAGGGCGTAAGCGGCAACCCAGTTCTCATGAACTATGGTAACGAGTCAATTTGATAGATTAGTCCCCCCTCAAACACTCTAAAGCCTGTTGTCGGGCTCATCCTCCTCCGTGAGCGAGCTTCCCCCCTTTACGGGTCATGGAAAATTCATGCTCGCATCTCAGAATTTTCGTCCGACTCCCTTCTTCACGTTGACCGGGGGAATTTTTTCGACCGGACCATGGAATTTTTCGACTGAAAAAAATCACGGTCGCGTCTCAGAATTTTCGTTTGGCTCCCATTTTCATGGCGACCGTGGGAATATTTTTGACCGGACTTTGGAATCTTTCGACTGGGAAAATTAACGGTCGTGTCTCGGAATTTTCATCTGGCTCCTGTTTTCACGGCGATCGGGGGAATTTTTTGACCGAACCTTAGAATTTTTCGACTGGGGAAATTCCGCCAGCCGTTTCTGCCTTTTGGACTGGGGGCCATATGATTCCCCGGTACTCATTGTTGTCCAGGCTTTTCGTTTTGTACCCACAACACACCGTACTAAACTACACCCTGCTGTGGGGGGTAGCCCGAACCTGGGCAGTGGATAATTTTCGTAAACAAGAAAATTCCTTTATTAATCGAACATCGAACCAGGGGACAACACCAACCCCCCCGGTGGGGTAAGACGTCCCTGGGACGATAACACCCGGGTACAAACAGGGTAAAACCCGGGGAGTTAGGCCCCCACGGGGAACCAGTTGACAATCCATTCGGTGGGCTAAGACGTTCCTGGGACGATAACGCCCGGGTACAAATAGGGTAAAATCCGGGGAGTTAGGCCCCCACGGGGAATTACCTCGGAGGATAGCCCCCTCCGTGGAGAAACTACACCTAATACTCTCGGAGCCCTTCCAACAGCTCCCGGGAGATGTCCTCGTACAAGCTCCTTACTCTCCGGAAGGCCCTACGAAAAAGATCATCCGGCCAATACTCGTAGCTGGCTGGAGGGTGTATTTGTCGCGCCCCCGCCTTGGGGACAACGACTACTCCCTTGTGAACCCAGCTCACTGCAGCTGATCCCATACATGCATACGATTGACTTCCCTGGAGAAGTCAAGCACAGGAGTATATTTTCATTACAGCAGGATAACTTAGAAAATATTTACGCAGTGTGGCCTACTGGCCTTAATACAACATAAAGAAATTACAATGCCTTCGCGGCCTACATGGTCTAGCAACATAACAACTACACAGTGGAAGATAGGTGAACCCCCACAGCAAGAAGTTGACGGCAGAACAACACTCATCAGGGCTCTGGCAGAACTGGCTCTTCTCCTTCTGGATCCAAGAAGTACTCCACGCCTACATCTTGATCATGGAATACTCCATCTATTGGATGATAGGTTGCAAGGATAAGTACTTACGTACTCAGCAAGTCATAGGTTTCAAAACCACAGTTGTGGCGTTCACGTAAACCACAGTTGTGGCGGGCTATACCCCAACCCATACTGCACGTTCCCATTACTGGGTCAGCGTGCATCATCACATCCAATGATATGTGTAGGAGCCGCACTCCGTGCCAATCGTGCACAACTTTCCATCTCATGCAGGGGTATCAGGTGCGATCCGCATACTTACTTGTTCAGGCCTGTCCCATACCAGGCTTGCGGTTAGCATGTTTTTCATGCCACTAGACGCACAACACAAGGTTCTAGTCCTTATATGCTAGTGACAGACCATCCACAGCCACGCACATCCAGTGCCCCCACCATTCCATACCTAATTCTGGTCACGGCTAGGGTTTTATTTCATGAATATACATAAGTACACTTATAATAGTTCATGGCTCATTACTTGATCATTTCACATTTCTCAGGCATTCAGCCTTTTACTGCCATTTCACATTTCAATCATGCTTTCACATGCAACTACTTATAGTCAAGGTTATATTATAGCGACTCATAAAATATAGGTTCAATATGCTCAAGAATATGGCTTGCCTTCCGCGTCATAAAAATCAGTAGTTGGTGTCGGGTCAACAGTGAAGTCCTCGAACTCAACTATTGGATCTGCTCGACGACAAACAAACACACATGATTACTAATTATATTAAAATATTTTATGGTCTAGATGCAGGTATGTTTTAAAAATAATAACTGAACGATGCTAAAGATGATTGAGACTGCAAGCTGAACTGAGTCTAGATTATAGGGTTTCAAGGAATCTAGGCTAAGATTGAGTATTGGAGGTTACTAGAGTTTCAAGACATCAAAATTGACATAGGGTTCATGGTTGGTTTGATAAAAAAACGATGAACGTCAATAGGTTGACATTTGGTTCAAGGCCTGACATGGCTTTAGAGAACTCTACGGGGCTTATTTCAAGTTGTGGTAGTTGAAGAAAATGTATAACATGGTTCTACAAACTTGGTAGACAAAGTGGGTTCCAATTTGCATAATGAGAGGTGGTTGAATTGGGCTGATGCCACTGGTTGATATAGGTTGACAAAGGCTGACAATGTCCAAGAATGGCACTGACATGATTTAGGAGATTTCCAGTGGACAAAACAGATTTGGATCAAGGCATTAGGTGCATAATTGAACAAGGTATCTGTTTGACAATAGGGTTTTCACAGGAAAGTCCAGAAGTTCAAAGCATTAGCAAAAATACCCCTGGACACAGTGAACTGAAAGCCAGTGCACTACTACGCCAACTATGTCAAATGGGTAGGCGAGGTCAAGGCGAAGCTGCTGGAGAAATGAATTGAACAACAAAGGCAAAACGACGGTGAACAACAAGGTCGAAGTCGTCAGCCTTGAAGAACAGAAGTGGGCTACGGTGACAGCAGCTACAGATGATGAAACTTGAAATTGATCGAGGGCTTTTGCTCCTGAGCTCGTCGGCGTTGACACCGGAGTTGAAAACGATGGCGAACGAGGTGAAGATGATCTAGGGAAATGCAGATCAAATGTGCTCGGCTACACCATCTATAGGATACAAGAAATGATTTGGTGTAGTTGGTTTGGTCGGAGGTGATGTGGAGCTCGCCAACGACGTGAGGCGTTCAATGCGGCGTGCGAAGAACAGGAAAGCTCCAATTCGAGCTCAAATTTAAATTATTATTGAACAGGCTTGCTCAAGAGGTTTGTGTGATCAATTTATTCTACTACAAAGAAGGCTAATTTGGGCTAAATCAAATGGCATTGTCGGAACAGGGAAAATTAGAATCCCGGCGGTCACCGCCGTTAGGGTCCATCGGAGTTCATTTAATTGTCCCAGAACAAAGAGGTGAACAAAAGGAACTTACTGGTTGATTTAGTTTGGATGCTGATGAAGTGAAATGATCTGGCGTCGTGCTCTTCCTCGGCGGCTCGCCGGAGAAGAAGACGAAAACAAAGAAGATTTAGTGTAAAAGACTAAGAAGACTCTGGAGTGAAGTGGTGAAGATGAAGCTCATATGAGCCTGCTATTTAAAGGCACAGGACGGAGATGGCGAGGCTGGAGCCTTGATTATTGTGCCGGCGACAAGTAACTGATAGAAGCAACACCGGCAACGGTGGGACGGCGAGCAGGCGGCTCTGCAACTGCGTTTGGTCGGTGCATTGGAACTTGGCGCTGGGCGGTGCAAAGCGGTGGCGACAAAACTGCACGACAAGGCGACGTGGCACGAAACTGCTGACACAAGTGCTGTTGCGGTCGCTGCTGGTCGCGCGTGTGGTTGCTGATGGTTGCTGGCACTGCCACGACGACGCTCTTGGCGCGGACATGTGTGCGCATGCAGGCGCAAGCGAACACAAGCACAGGAGAGGGCGAAACTGGCTGGCGGCGAAGATCGCGGCCAAGGAGCAAAGCACGGCGAGGCTCTAGTCGAAAACACGGCTGAGAGTTCAGGTCGAATCTAGACTGATTTGCAATTACAGAAGTTGGGTTTTGAACTGATTTGTAAAATATTGGATTTAAGTGATTAGGGCTGATTTTGACTTCACAAATCTGGCAAAATTTATTCAGCAAATAATTTGGCAAAGATAGAAGATAAGATTTGGGACATTTGAATTGTTTTTGAATAAAAATGACAGTAGGGTATTTAGTGTATTGGAATCTGAATTTTGTCAAAATTGAAATTCTGGGATTTTGGATATGATTTAGATATCCTCACAGAAGAAGATTTTGTATTGAATAGCATTTGGGAGGTGTTCCCTGAAACAAATTTGAATTTGGAGTTGATTTGTGGCTTTCAGCCTTTTCAGGCTTCTGGAAAATCTGAAAAGAACTGATCTGCGATACTTCTTGGACTAATTTGTGAAAAGAGTCTAGATGATAGTATTTGACTGCTAGCTTTTTGGATTAAGGTATTAGCATACCCTTGATCATAATCCAAGGATAATCTGGTCTAGATTAGGTTAAGATGTGATTAAATCTGAGTTCAGAGTATTTAAGGTAATTAGGATAATTAATTAATTTTCTATTTTTGAAAACAGAAAGAATTGGCAAATCAGGAAGTTAGAGATGAAATTGAATCTGGCTTCTGAAGACTTTTATTCTCAGGATAAATAGTAGGTCAAATCTAGAAAGTCATATCTTGATTTGGGTTCAAGGGGAGGATTTTGAAATTTTAGGGCTTAGGATAAAATAAATCTGGGCTGATTTTGCTGATCTTGAAGCGACATATGCATGCATGACCATTTTATGAAAAGAATTTTCACCCCAAACCCAGGGTGTTACAGTATCTGAAGCGGCGGGACCCTTTGGGACCCTAACTTCGAAGGAGACAACTCTGCGCGGAAACCGTAGCCGGATCAGCTCCCAGAAAATACCCCCCCGCTGGCAAGACATCGAAAGTAAACCCAGGGGTAGCCCAGCAGCGTGGCTCAGCAACGCAAGGGCAGACTAGCGCGACTCGGGCAATGTCCCTTGGACCCACCAGGTCCCTGGGACGCCTCCCCTTGGGAGGCACATACTCCAGACACCTGTTTTACAATCGAGTCAGAGCAAAAATTTTCATTTCATTAACGGTAATTACAATTTTTTGGGGCTGTGGAGAGACTCATACCTGCCCATGGTCATCCCCCCCGGAGGCCTCCCTTGCCGCCAGAGCGTTCATCCTCGGGTGCGCCGGTAGTGAGGGCTAGGCTTGGATAATCTGGTCAAAGAGGGCCCCCGCCATCGCCTCCAACTCCCGCCTCTACGGCTTGAAAAAGCCGGGGAAGTTCTGGGTAAGTCGCCCCCCCGACCGCCCGGGCACCAGTCCCCCGGTGCTCCAAGAAAGCTGCGGCCGCGGTTATCACCGGGTTTGCTAGGCGCCGAGCCCGGACATCAGCGGCCTTCGGGATCACAGAGACATGCGCGTGGCCTCCACGACTGAGGCTACCACCAAGCCAGAGCCCCCTTCCAGCCCGAGGTTGATCCGTTTGAGACCTAGTCTTGGTTTTCGCACTAGGCTCGCCCAGATTCTAATATGCGGAATAACGGGATCTTACTCGGAAATACCGAAACCCAAAGTAATTGCACAACTCTTTATTTCAAAGAGGGCTTTACACGTCGAACGTTAGGCACACTTGCCTACGTCGAAGGAACTATAAGTGTCTAAAACTCAAATAAGTTCTATGACTCTTCGATGATCTAAACTAGACATATTACAAGGTATTTATAGTCCAATCGTATGAGTACGTATCAGACTTAGTAATCCTAAACGTATTAGACTCATATAACTAACTTAACTAATCCTAAACAGATAAGCTTAGTTATATATATAGGATTACAATTCCAAACAGGGAACGAATTCCTTTTCCTGGTCGCGAACCAATCCATGGTCGCGAAACCTTTCCGAACACGGTTAAGGTCGCAAAGTCGTATGCGATCAGGACTTGGAGATCCTCCCGGATCAGAGGTTGATCCCGAGCTCCTCAAGGGCCGAGTGGACGGAGCGCCCCTCGTCGGTGATGACACGAGAACTGGAGTCCTTGAGCTCCCGGTAGGCGCTTTGCTTCGCCTTTGCCGCTGTTCGGAGGCGTGCTGTAACACCCTGAGTTTAGGGGTAAAAACTTTCTTCTTTATGAACATCATGCATGCATGTATCTCTGTAGTAGTAGCAAGATCAGTTCAATCCTAATCTATCCTAAGCCCCAAATATCTCAAAATCTTGCCTGTGAACCCAAATCAAGATCAGATTGCTCAAATGAGATCTATTAGTTACTCTGAACATAAAAGCCTTCAGAAGCCAGATTCAATTTCATCTCTAACTCTCAGATCTTGCAATCCTTTTCTATTTTCGAAAACATGAATTTAATTAATATCCTAATTACCATAACTACTTTGAACTCAAATTTAGCCAAATCTTGACCTAATCCAGACCAGATTATTCTTGAATTATGATCATGGGTATGCCAATACCTTAATCCAGAAAGTTGGCAGCCAGATTTCATCATCTAAGCCTTTTTCACAGATCAGTCCAAATTATATTGCGAATCAGTCCTTTTTTCTGATATCTCGAAACCCAAAAAGGCTAAAATCCTCAAATCAACTCCAAATTCAAATCTGTTTCAGGAAACACCTCCCAAATTCTAATTAATACAAAATCTTCTTTTATCAGAATACCCAAATCTCTCTCCAATTACCTTGAATTCAAAATTGACCAAAACTCAGATTTAATTTACCCTAAATACCCTATTTTCGGTTTATATCGAAAATCATCAAATCATGCCAGATTAGACAAAATTTCTTTCTGGATGAGTATAAGGTTTATATACATCCATGAAATCAGATTGCAAATTATCTATCTCTAAGTCAGACATTTCAAATCAGTCCAAGTTGCAAACAAAGATTCTTGCAATTAGGTCCCTGGCACGACCACACTTGCAGTTCACGACCAGGGCTCAGCATCTTCTACCGGAGCCACTATTCACGACCAGAGCAGCAGCGGTTCGCGACCAGAGCTCGCATCCCATTCGATCTCGACCACAACTTGTAGTGCATAGCTTCAAATCAACGCCGTTGTGTCCGCGACCAGTGCGCTGTGTCACCGCGCCTGTTGCCGCCGATCAGCGCCGCTCTAGCTGTGTTTTTTCACAACCATGTTTGCATGCGCACACGTGTTTGCACCTCAGCTATTGCCGTGGCAATCCTTGTCCAGCTCACCAGCAGTTTGCACAGCTTCGCTTGCTCGCCGTCGCTTCAATCCGAGACTTCACCGGTGCAAGCTTCTTAGCCTCCAAGCAGTGAGCCTTGTTTCACTTCGCATTGCCTTTAAATAGTAGTCCAGAGCAGCTTTTTGGTCATCAGCACTGCTCCCCAAAACCCCTCAGCCTTAAACCGCATTTCTTCACTGTTGTCTTCTTCTCCGGCGAGCCGCCGAGGAGGTCGACGACATCAGCTCGCCTCGCTTCACCAAACTCCAAATTGACACCACCAGTGAGTATCTCTCATCCTCCTCATCATTCTGTAGCATTTAATTGAACTCCTGTGCGCCACATCTCCGGTGATCGCCGGAATTGCTAAAACCCCTGTTCCAGCTCTACAACTCGATTCAATCTAAATTAGCCTTCGATCCAGTAGAGTAAAATGATTAGTGAGCTTTAATTAGCAAACCAGTGAATCCAGATTTTAGAATTGACCTTGAATTGAAGCTATTCCCAAGCTCGAGCTTCACCAGTCGCCGGCGCTCATCGCCAGACTTTTCCGATGATCCTCCGACCAAATTGACCGTGCCAATAACTTCCCTGCGCTTCCCTCTTAGTCCTCGAGCAAAGAATGGAGTTCAAATCCTGTGTAGCAAAAACCCCCAAATCCAGTGTCTTCGTCTCCGGCGCCGGCCACCGGAAATCTATTCTCGGCCGATCGAGCTCGAGCCACCTTGTCCCTTAGATGCATCTTGATCTCCTGAACAATTTTGTCTACTAGCTCTATGTCTAATTCGGTCTAAATCGAAAGTTATGGCTATGCCCTAATTTCTATCCAATGCCATGACTTGAAACTCGAGCCACCGTGTTCTTCACTGGTTTTCACCACTTTCCGGCCATCTTCAACCTTGGAACATGTTGAATTATTTGTTCCTGTCATGAAGCCCTATCTTCCAGACAAAGTGGTGCATTAATTGAAGCTCTAGATCAGAAGATATGGCAAACCCTAGTTCCTAGCCATGTCATCCCAATGCCAGTCTATGTCAGCCAGTGGCATTGAACCTTTTTACCTACTGGCAGCCATGCATTTTGAGCATGACTATGTCCCTTAGACTCCTGAGGTTGTGATCTACAATTTCTTCTTCTGTCACGACTTGAATTGAGCCCTCCATCAACCATTAATCCTTTGTCGATGCCTTAAACTGAATTGTCGACCTAAAGACATTCGTCATTTTTGAGCAAACCAGCCGCGGACTTAATGTCATTTCCATACTCTGGAACCTTAAAAGTCCCTAGCACCCATCTTCAGCCCTAATTCTGTGTGTTAGCCCTAATCAGCTTCTAAACCCAATTATTCCAGAATCATCGAGACATTTCATCTTTGCATTATTGCATGTAGTATAATAATGTATTGAAAAGGTTGTGATTCTTGGTTGCTTGTTTGATCTTTGCCCAGAGTCAGAGCCGGAGTTTGAGGACTTCACTGCTGATCCGACATCAACTGTTGTCTCTTACGACACGGAAGGCAAGTCATAGTCTTGATCATCTTGAACCTATATTTTAAGAGTTGCTATGATATGACCTTGAATATAAATAATATTGCATGTGAAAGAATGGTTGAATTATGAATTGGCAGTACTAGGCTGGAAGCCTATGAAATGTGAAATGATCAATTAGTGAGCCATGAACAATTATATATGTATTTATATATATTCATGAAATAAAACCCCTAGCCGTGACCAGGGTTTTGGTTTGGAATGGTGGTACTAGCACTGGATGTGCTTGGTTGCACTGGATGTGTAGGCACTGTAGGTGCATGGTTTGTGGTATGATCTGGTCACTGGCATATAAGGACTAGAACCTTGTGTTTGCGTTTAGTGGCATGACCAATGTGCTAAACGCAAGCCTGGTATGGGACAGGCCCGAACAAGTATTTGTGTGGATCGCACATGAAACCCCTGCATGAGATGGAAAACAATACACTAATTTCACGAAGTGCGGCTCCTCCATGTATCACTGAATGTGATCATGCACACTGACCCAGTAATGGGAAGAGGCTTTGGGGTGGGGGTATAGCCCGCCACAACTGTGGTTCGCGAGAGATTCACAAGGTTAGGGGTGAATTGCGTGTGAAACATGACAAAAGTTCTTGTTATCTCCACCTTGCCACTCACACATGGTTGTGAGGAAGGGTCTAATCATATTGATAGGATGGGCTTGAAAGTGGAATATCTTGCGGGTAAATTGGTACCTCTCTACAGAGTTAAAAACGTATTCGAATACTCCGAGCTCCCCCGGTTTATAGGAGTCTACTGCGGTGGATTAAATCTACGGGGTGTGGCACAAGTATGTTTTCTAAATAAAATTTGATAAGTCAAGATTACCCAAATGACATGTGTTGTCATGATAAGGGATGCTGCCGTGGGTTGTCGTGTGTCGATGTGTCGCGGTAGTGCTATAATTTAGTGAACATGAATAGAGATGCTATGTTATGAAAAGTGCTGCCATGAGATAATATATGAAAGAAAATATTATTTTACAAACATCCATAATTCTTGACTAGTCTAGGTTCATAACAACACTACTATATGTATCTACTCTTACCTATGACTTGCTGAGTACATAAGTACTCATCCTTGCAACTTACAACCCAGTAGATGGAGCATACTATGATCAAGAAGAAGGCGTGGAGAACTTCTTGGACCAAGATGAAGGAGAGCCATTTCTGCGAGATCCCTGATGTGTTCTTCTGCCGTCAACTTCTTACTGTGGAAGGGACACCCATCATCCGCTGTGTAGAAGTTTTATTTTGGTTTAACTAAACCTTGAATGCCGCAAAAGTATTGTAATCTCTTTATGTAATATTAAGGCCAACAGGCCACACTGCTTAAATATTTTGTAAGTTTTTCTACTGCAATGTGAATATACTCCTGTGCTTCACTTATCCTGGGAAGTCAATGGTATGCTCATATGGGACCAGCTGTAGAGCGCTAGTTCTCCACGGGAGTAGTCGTAGTCCCAGACTCGGGGCGCGACATGTGTGATGGCATCCTCCGAGGTGAGGAGCCGAGCCCACACCCTGGCCAGCTCGGCGAGTGCCTCATCCCTCCCAGAATGGAAGGCGGCGACCTTGCCCTCGGTCGCCTGCAACGAATCCTTGAACCGCTCCTCAACGCCCTGGGCGATGGCCGCCCCCTGCAAGGACTCGAGAATTAGACTAACACGAAGAAAACCACCGGTTCAAATTCCTGGGCGCTCCGGCAGTGAGCTCACCTGGAGGTTGAGGGGTGTCGGGGCAAATCTCCACCCGATCAGTCCCGGTGATAAGATGCTGCTGGCCCGATCTGACGGGCCTCGGGGACCATGTCCCAGCGCCACTGGCCCAGTCAGACGCGCCCAAGGACCCCATGGCCCGGTGAGAAGCATGCCCGGGACATATGGCCCGGTGAGAAGCACCCCGGGGACAATGTCCGGGGCACGCCACTGGCTCGGTGAGAGGCGCCCAGGGGACCATGTCCCGGGCGCCGCCACTGGCCCGGTGAGAGGCGCCTCGGGGACCCAATGCCTCGGGCTCTGCCAGTGGCCTGGTGGGACGCGCCCCAGGGACATTGTCCGGGGCACCGCCACTAGCCCGGTGAGAGGCGCCTCCGGGACCCCATGTCCCGGGCACCGCCACTGGCCCAGTGAGTCGTGCCCCGGGGACCATGTCCCGGGCGCCGCCACTAGCCCGGTGAGAAGCACCCCGGGGACCATGTCTCGGGCGCCGCCACTGGCCTGGTGAGAGGTGCCTCCGGGACCATGTCCCGGGTGCCGCCACTGGCCCTGTGAGACGCGCCCCGGGGACCATGTCCTGGGCGCCACCACTGAAAGGTGCCCCGGGGACGCCCCATGTCCCGGGCGACGCACCTGGCCAAGTGAGAGGCCCCTCAGGGACCCCATGTCAGAGGCACCACCACAGGCCCAATGAGTCGCGCCTTGGGGACCATGTCCCGGGCGCCGCCACTGGCCAGGTGAGACAGGAACAGGGAACCATGTCTGGGGCGCCGCCATTGGGCCGGTGAGAGGCGCCCCGGGGACCCATGTCTCAGGCACAGCCACTGGCTTGGTGGGACACGCCTCGGGGACCATGTCTTGGACGCCGCCACTGGCCCAGTGAGATGCTCCTCGGGGACCCCATGTCCCGGGCACCGGCACTGGCCCGGTTAGTCGTGCCTCGGGGACCATGTCCCGGGCGCCGCCACTGGCCCGGTGAGAAGCCCCCCGGGGACCATGTCCCGGGTGCCGCCACTGGCCCGGTGAGAGACACCCCTAGGAACCATATCCTGGGCAGCGCCACTGGCCCGGTGAGACGCGCCCCGGGGACAATGTCCCGAGCGCCTCCACTGGCCCGATGAGAAGCACCCCCGGAACCCCATGTCCCGGGCACCATCGCCGTCCCAGTGGTCAGGGCCCCGAGGGCGGTCCGAGGAAAACCCACGAAGGACCCCCGCACGGGGTCACGTGCGGGTGAAAGGGATCTAGGATATCGACTAGAGGGGGGTGAATAGTCGATTTTAACAAATTAACAACTAATCAAGCAATTAATAATAAATGAGAGCAAATAACTGAAACAAGATGAACAATGGGCAATTTTAACACAAGGATATATCCCGTAGTCTCAGTGATTTGCCGATCACCCCTAATCCACGTTGAGGTAAACTCAAATTTCTAACCGCTCCTATATCTAGTCAACCTTCTCTCAAGAAGTGAACTAGATCTTGAGCCGAATTAGTGTGATGAGTTATCCAAGCCTCGATTTCACTAATGATGCACTTTATCGCTCCGGCAAGGCGTGCTCGACCCTTTCACAAGACGTTTTGAGGCTTCTTCACAATCTTCCTTGAAGAGCTCTCCAAAACTTCCTCCTAGCCGTCTAGGAGCCGGCAAACTCCAAGAGTAACAAGACGGTGATGATCACTTAACCTTCTTCTAGTGCCACAAGATTGATATAGTGATGTAAATGCAATGCACTAGAAGATCTCAAGTGCACACTCTCTGAAATTCTAGATTTAGAACCCTAGAGTGTATGAATCTTGCTTAAGCTCTCAAGGATGATGACAATGTTCACAAATATGCCAAAAGTTATGAACAGGGTCGTGCATGGGAGTATATATACCCCCAACAATAAATATAGCCGTTACCAGCCGTTGGGAGAAAAAGATCACTTGGTGGTCAGACCGCAGGTATAAGCCCGGTCAGACTGTCGCAATTGCAACGACATTAAACAGGTGTAATTAATGCTCACCTGCCCTTGTCAGGCACACTCACGGTCAGACCGGAACCAAATGCGGTCAGACCGTGAAACTGTCCAGAGGCGACATAGTTTCTGGACACTTTATACGGTCAGGCCGATAATTACGGACAGACCGGCCACATGGTCAGACCGTAGTTCAAAAACTCGGTCAGACCGATTTCTTGGTCAGACCGGTCTAACAAACGGTCAAACCGTCATAACACAATATAATTCAGAAAGATAGGTCATGAAGTTCCAGGAGACTGACCTAGGTCTTAACTACGGATAGACCGACCTTTTTAAGGAATAAACTACACTTTGACATAACGTCGGTCAGTCCGAAACATAATTCGGTCAGTCCGTCCATTTGGTCAGACCGGCCAATAATCGGTCAGACCGAATGAGGCAGATTTTGGATGAAAAGGATTGAAACCAGCATTTTCAAAGTATATGACCTTCTAGTATGCAATGTAAGTTGATTTTATGATTTGTGGCACATAGATGAAGTATTTCGTGATACACCACATGCTCCTCTTAATAGTACGGCGACTATCCTAAAATCCGGTCAAAATTGTTCTCTAAACACCTTAGACCGGTAAAATGGAAAAAGATCCTATTCCGTACCTTTGCCTCTTTGCTCAATGTCTTTTCTTCATCATGTAGCTCTTTTTTTGCCTTTCATTAACCTGTCTTTTGAGTTTGTTCTTGACACAACTTAACAGGTATCGTTAGTTCAACATTTGTAATTTTCATTAATTACCAAAACATCCTTTA
The DNA here is from genome assembly GCA_019359835.1 of Pharus latifolius. Lineage (NCBI taxonomy): Eukaryota > Viridiplantae > Streptophyta > Magnoliopsida > Poales > Poaceae > Pharus > Pharus latifolius. Next base: position 49,845,866 of record CM033326.1, read on the forward strand.
GGGGCCTAGAAGCTACAATCTCTCCCTTTTTGGTAACTGATGACAACATAAAGAGTAGATGATTGAATTTTGAGCATTAAAAGAATTTTACAATAAGCATAGTACGAAAGACACACTCCCCCTAAATGTATGAACATGAGACTTTTGGCATTTCGGTGGAGTTCAAGCATGTATATAAGAGGATATCTCAATGCATTCTCTCAATAGTCATGAAGTATCACAAGAGTATTCAAAACATCACATAGATCATAAATAAGACATTCGATTCAACACATGATATCAACATCACAAAGGTCATATACATAGTTATCAAAACATCACCGAGAAGTTATCAAAAGTCATTAAAGCATTAAAGCTTTACATCAAAAGATCTTTCATCTAAAGTTCTTCTCTATCCTACTCTCTTCTCTTCTACTCTCTTCTCTTCCCCTTTGGCATCAATTGCCATAAAAGCTAGGAATCGGCGGGAGCATCATCATCTGGAGGGTGGAAAGGAGGAGTCTGAGGGAATCTGGTGTAGAAAGGAGTGGAGAAGGCGTCGAAGCGCTGCTCGAATTGATCTTGGCGTGAGGAGAAGGCCTGGAATTGATCATTCAATGCCGCCAAGTATGAGCGAGCGAGCTCAAGCCCCTGGAGAAGAGTAGCGAACTGATCCATCATCGGTTGATGGAACTTCTGCTGGAACTGTGTAAACCAGGCGGGGGCTTGGCTAGACTGTGCTGGCTACTGTGCCTGAGGCTGAGGAGGAGGCATGGGCTGAGCCGGCTGCTACTGCTACTGTGCTCCATGGCCTCGAGCCAAGACACGCGGATTGACGCTAAACTGCTTATAGCCAAGATGTCTGATGTCACATGATCCACGAGGGAACTTCGTCTTCTGGAGCAGCAAAGACATGATATATGGAGCGAAGTAAAGGTTCGGAAGAGTGGTTATCGAGACATCCTTAATTGTCTTCAAGATGAATGAGACAATGTTGATCCGATGACTCTTGAGGATGTGGTCGATGAAGTTCCAATAGTAATCTCAGACCGCTTCTCGATTTCCACTCTTTGGATAGATCGTGGCTCGTATGGTTTTGTTGACCACAGCAGGGAGGACTTTGAGACCTGTAACGGTGCCAGGTACAATCTGCTGTCCACCTCCCGGCTGCTCATAAAACTGGAGCCAGTCATCCTCATGGAGGTAATCCTCATCCTCCATATTGATCCCCTCCTTCATTTCCTCATAATTTAACTTGTTTGCCGCAGCAAACTCCTCAAAAGTGGCCTCATACCGCCAAGAGCCTGTCATCCACATGATCTTTTGGTCCGCCCATCTGACCTCGATAGTAGCATAAAACTATCTGATAGCAATGGCGTTCCATGGACATTTGTGCTCCACAAAGTCATAGAGACCAATGTCCTTGAAGATCTGCACCAAGGGAGCCATGATGGGCTGATTCACCACATACGCCCATTTGATCCACTTGTGCTCGAAAATGTTCTTGTGGATCAGATGCCCATAGAATGCATCCTGTTGGGTCATCGAGTGAAAATGAGGAGTCGTGGCATCATTTGCATGATTGTAGGCGTAGGAGGTCCTCGCCTTCGTGTAATCACTTGACGTCCAGTTCTTCTTCGGGCCTTGATAAGCGTGGACGTTTATTTCATCGTCCTCACTCTCGATGTCCATGCCCACATGACAAGATCCGCCACAGTGAGACGACTGTTCTGTTTCTGAATCTCCGGGCGAGGGCACCCAATCATCATCGTGACTGTCGCTACTACTCAAGGGCAGAGCCCTTTATGGCCGTTTCGCCAATTTCTTCTTGTTTGTCCGGACGGAGGCAGTTCCTTGAGGACCTCAACCACTATAAGATTTGGAAGATGAACAGCAGGTAAGATACTAGGAAACAAGAATGTATGACGATACAAGAGACGACAACAGAACATCAATCCTTGATTCTGTTGTTGCAGTCGGTCAGACCGAAACAGGGGCGGTCAGACCGGCGCAACCGCAGAGTTAGGGTTTGTCAAGATTCCTGGGATTTAGGTGATTTTACGGTGCAATGTGAACAGATATACGAGAGAAAACACTTATTGCATCAAGGGGTGGAATCAATTTCAGGATTTCAAAGGATTTAAACTTGATTCACCATATTTGCCCTAAATCCCGAGATGAACAGGAAACAAAAAGATAAAGAAGTGAAATCTGAGCAATATACCTAGGAGACATGGTTTGGAGAAGAACTTGAACCACGGTTTGTCCGAGCGTCGCTAGGGTGTGACCGGAGAGGAAGATTCCAAAAAATTTGAGGCGCACGTGAAAGAGACAAGTGGGGGAAGAAAGTGAAAAGGACAAAGATTCGGGATAAAAAGGTCTCTGGTTATGAAAGTTCAGTCAGACCGAGTGAGATACCGGTCAAACCGCTGGAAGTAGGAATTTTAAGATGCTCTCTGGAGATGAATTCGGTCAAACCTCAATTGGTTCGGTCAGACCGCTGGAAGGACTGAAAATCTTGGAGGAATTTGTTTGAATTGATGCTCATAAGTGATTTGGATAGGGTAAGATATATACATAAGATAATTAGAAGTAAGATATAGACAATATCACCAAAGGGGAAGTATTTATATTACAAATTAACATATTTTTGGTTAATTTTACTCAATTGCCGATAAAGAGCCTAAAAATACTCTTAAAAAGAGAAGTTCGTGCAATCAAGTAACAATTTAAGCACACCCAATATGAGTTCAACATTTCAAGCCACATTTGATATATCAATGACGTTAAGCTCATTTCGGAGTTTACAAAAGCAACTTTCATCTAAGGGCTTAGTGAATATATCCGCTAATTGATCTTCGGTTCTCACATTATCCACCACTACATCACCTTTTGCTAACATGATCTCTAAGGAAGTGGTGTCGGATATCTATATGCTTGGTCCGAGAGTGTTGAACTGGATTTGTAGCTATTTTCACCGCACTCTCATTATCACACAAAAGAGGCACTTTTTCAAATTTTATTCCATAATCCAACAAGGTTTGCCTCATCCAAAGCAATTGTGCACAACAACTACCCGCGGAAACATATTCCGCTTCGGCGGTTCATAAAGCTACAGAGTTTTGTTTCTTGGAGGACCAAGATACTAAAGATCTTCCTAATAGTTGACAACTACCAGAGGTGCTTTTTCTAACCACTTTACATCCTGCATAATCGGAATCAGAATATCCAATTAATTCGAATTTAGCACCTTTTGGATACCACAACCCTATACTAGATGAATATTTTAGATACCTCAAAATGAGCTTAACGGCCATTAGATGACTTTCTTTAGGAGAGGCTTGAAATCTTGCACACATACAAACACTAAACATAATATCGGGCCTAGAAGCAGTAAGATACAGTAAACTACCAATCATAGATCTATAAAGCTTTGAGTCTACCGGTTTACCTCCTTCGTCAGAGACAAGGTGACCATTTGTGGCCATTGGTGTCTTGATTGGTTTTGCTTCTCCAAGTCCGAACTTCTTGAGTAGGTCGTTCACATATTTGCTTTGACAGACAAAAGTTCCTTCCTTGAGTTGTTTAACTTGTAGTCTGAGGAAGAAGCTTAGTTCACCTATCAAAGACATCTCGAATTTCCTGGATATCATATTACCAAATTCCTCACAAAAATCTTGGTTAGTAGATCCAAATATGATGTCATCAACATAAATTTGACATACAAAGAAATCATTTCCAATTTTCTTAGTAAATAAGGTAGTATCAACTTTTCCAATTTTAAAGCCTTTTGAAATTAAGAAGTCTCTAAGTCTTTCATACCAAGCACGAGGTGCTTGTTTAAGACCATAAAGAGCCTTGGAGAGTTTGTACACATGATTTGGCTTTGTAGGATCTTCAAATCTGGGAGGTTGTTTAACAAACACTAATTCATTAATTTTTCCATTTAAAAATGCACTTTTGACATCCATTTGATAAAGTCTAATATTATGAGATGAAGCAAAAGCAAGCAAGATCCTAATAGCCTCAAGTCTAGCTACGGGAGCAAAAGTTTCACTGAAGTCCAAACCTTCAACTTGAGTGTATCCTTGAGCCACCAATCTTGCTTTGTTTCTTACTACCACTCCGTTTGCATCTTGTTTATTCTTGAAAATCCATTTGGTTCCAATGACATTGTACTCACCCGAATTTGGTTCTTCTACCAATTCCCAAACATTGTTGCGTGTGAAGTTGTTTAATTCTTCATGCATAGCATTCACCCAATCCGGATCTTTCAAAGCTTCATGCAAGTCACCAACAATTTGATCGACGGGGTGATCTTTGGAAATTGAGTGATGAATTATTGGATGATCAACCGGGTTTTGTGAAGTAGAGGTAGAAGGTACTTCCGGTTGTTGTTGAGAGGAGTCTTCCACATTGACCACTTCAACTATTTGATCTCCATGTTGAGGTGTTGATGAAGAGGGGATAGCTTGAGTGGATGGTTCTTCATCTTGATCACTATCTTCTTTCGGCTTGATATCCCCAATGGTCATGTTCTTCATCGGCACTCTCAGCGCTTCATTACCTACATCATCCAAGTTGTCTTGCTCCTCTTGAGAGCCGTTAGTCTCATCAAATTCAATGTCATGTGTCTCTTCAACCAAACCGGAGTTTTTGTTGTAGACACGATATGCTTTGCTATTTGAAGAGTATCCTAATAAAAATCCTACATCACATTTACTTTGAAATTTAGATAAGCGTGTACCTTTTCGCAAGATATAGCACTTACACCCAAACACTCGGAAGTAGGAAATGTTTGGCTTCCTTCCAATGAGAAGCTCGTAGGGAGTTTTCTTTAGTAGTCGATGACAATAAAGACGATTTGATGCATGGCATGCGGTGTTGATTTCTTCGGCCCAAAAGGTGTCCGAAACATTGTACTCCGAAAGCATAGATCTTGCCATGTCTATCAATGTCCGGTTCTTTCGTTCGACTACTCCATTTTGCTCCGGTGTATACTTGGCTGAAAACTCATGTTTGATGCCCTTATCATCACACCAATTTTCAACATTGGTATTCTTGAATTCAGAGCCATTGTCACTTCTCACTTTCTTGATCTTGAAACTAAATTCATTTTCGGCCCTTTGAGCAAAACTTTTGAAAGTGTGAAACACAATTGACTTATCATGTAAAAAGAATATCCATGTATATCTAGAAAAATCATCCACAATGACAAGACAATAACTATTGCCACCAATGCTCACAAAAGTAGTTGGTCCAAATAAATCCATATGCAATAATTCAAGTGGACTAGAAGTTGACATTGTGCTTTTTGTTGGATGTGAGTTTGCAACTTGTTTTCCGGCTTGGCAAGCACTACATAATTTATCTTTTTCAAACTTTACATCTATTAATCCAACAACTAAATCATGTTTAACTAGTCTATTTAGTTGTTTCATTCCAACATGTCCAAGCCTTCTATGCCATAGCCAACCTTTAGATGATTTAGTGAACAAGCATGTACCAAGATTTGCATCATTTGAATTGAAATCAACTAAATAGAGGTTGCCATGTCGAAAACCTTTGAAAATTAACCTATTATCATCAATACTAGTGATAATCACTTCTTTTGGATAAAATGCACATATAAATCCAAGATCACAAAGTTGAGCTATGGATAAGAGATTGAAATTAAGAGATTCGACAAGCAACACATTAGAGATGGAGAGGTCGTCTGAGATGGCAATTTTACCTAAACCTGTTACCTTTCCTTTGCTATTATCTCCAAATGTGATCTTGTCATATTCCGCACCTTCGTTATTTAAAGAGGAGACCATATTGTGATTACCGGTCATATGTTGAGTGCATCCACTATCTAACACCCAATGTTGTCTTCCGGCCTTGTAATTTACCTACAAAACAAGGTTAGGTCCTTTTTGGTACCCAAATCTTTTTGGGTCCTTGGAGGTTAGTTACCAAGGATTTTGGGACCCAAATGACTTTCTTTTTGGCACCAATTATCGGGGTTCCAACAAATTTGGCTTTAACATCACCATTGTTCATTTTCTTTAAAACATAGCAAGAGTTGAATATAAGAGATGAATCACTTTTGCTAGCATGGCAATTTTTCTCAATGTGACCTAAACTTTTACATTTGTTGCAATATCCCTTTTCTTTTACAAATATGGTTTTAGATGGAATAAATGCATGTTTCCCCTTTTTAGGAATGTAGCCTAGTCCTTCTTTTCTTAAGGAGAACCTTTGACTATCTAGAAGATGTCTTAATTTTGATTCTCCTACATAGCATTTAGCTAGATCATTTGTTAGTTTTTCAATTTTGTCCTTAAGTTCATTGTTTTCAAGACTAAGCACATGATCATCAATTTTAGGTCTAGATGGGAATTCAATTAAATCTTCACAAGATGTAGATATGCTAGAAGTAGACATCATGGGCAAGTCATTCAAAATATTGCAAGTGATGCCTATGTCATTACCCGTTTTGTTGGCTTTATGAGTAATTAGTGAGACATGAGCTTCCTTAAGCATCTCATGAGTTCCTTTGGGACTCTCATGAGATGTGTTTAGCTCCTCATAGGAATGTTGAAGTGTTTTGTATCTCTTCTTCAATTCCTTGAATTTTTCTTTTTCTTTACTCGTATAGTCATCAAAACCGGTGATCATCTCAACTAGGTCATCATAAGTATATTCATCTTCGTCACATGATACCTTCGATTCTCCTTTAGCCATGAGGCAATGAGGAGTGGAGAATAGAGATGGAGCTTCCCTGATAGCTACTCCGGTGAGCCCTTTGGGTGATGCTTCATCTTCATCTTCGGAATCGGAACTTGAAGCATCCGAATCCCATTCAATTAAGCAAGCTTGTCCATCCTTCTTCTTCTTGTAATATTTCTTGAAAACCTTCTTCTTGCTTTCTCCTTCCTTTTCATACTTCTTATTCTTCACTGATTTTTCTTCTTCCTTGTTTTTGCATTGTGTGGAGATATGTCCCTTTTCACCACAATCAAAGCATCTTCTTTCTTCAAATGGGTTCCTCTTGGATGATTGTCCTTTCTTGAAGGACTTTCCTTGATATCTCTTCTTCATGAACCGCTTGAACCTTCTCACAAAGAAAGCCATTTCCTCATCAGTGTCTCTCTCATCGCTTTCTTCTTCATTGTCTTCTCTTTTGGAGGCTTGAACTTTGAGTGCTATGTTCTTCTTCTTGGAGTCGGAAGCCTCATCTTTCACTTCTTCTTGAGATTTCTTGAATATGTCATGAGTGAGAATCTCACTCAAGACTTCCAAAGGAGTCACACTCTTCAAGTTTGGGCACACAAGTAAGGTTACAATTGTATCATATTTTGAAGGTAAAGCTCTAAGAAATTTATGACAAAATTCCACATTCGTGACATCCATACCAAGCCCTTTTAATTCATTTACTATGTTATTTAATCAGTTGAACATCTCCGAGACATCTTCATTGGGAAACATAGCAAACTTTTCAAATTGGCCCATATGGATAAATAATTTAGCATCCTTGACCATCAAGGTTCCTTCATGAATATCCATAAGATTTCTCCAAATGTCATGAACCGTTTCAAGTTTACAAATTCTATTAAATTCACCTAGATTTAGAGCACTATAAAGAACATTCATGGCTTGAGCATTTGCTAAGGCATTATCTCTATCTATGTTAGTCATGTCATCATCATCAAGAATTGTAAAGCCCTCATCCACCACTTTCCAACTCTTTCCACCCATGGCTTTAAGATAAACCATCATTCTAGTTTTCCAATAAGTGTAGTTTGATCCATCAAAGAGGGGTGGTTTGCCAATATTAATCCGACCCTCACTAGCCATCTTTATCCTACTCCGGGAGGGTTAAATCCTCTAAATATGGAGTCCAAGCTCTGATACCAATTGAAAGGGATCTAGGATATCGACTAAAGGGGGGTGAATAGGCGATTTTAACAAATTAACAACTAATCAAGCAATTAATAATAAATGAGAGAAAATAACTAAAACAAGATGAACAATGGGCAATTTTAACACAAGGATATATCCCATGGTCTCAGTGATTTGCCGATCACCCCTAATCCACGTTGAGGTAAACTCAAATCTCTAACCGCTCCTATATCTAGTCAACCTTCTCTCAAGAAGTGACCTAGATCTTGAGCCGAATTAGTGTGATGAGTTATCCAAACCTCGATTTCACTAATGATGTACTTTACCGCTCTGGCAAGGCGTGCTCGACCCTTTCACACGACATTTTGAGGCTTCTTCACAATCTTCCTTGAAGAGCTCTCCAAAACCTTCCTCCTAGCTGTCTAGGAGCCGGCAAACTCTAGGAGTAACAAGCCGGTGATGATCACTTAACCTTCTTCTAGTGCCACAAGATTGATTTAGTGATGTAAATGCAATGCACTAGAAGATCTCAAGTGCACACTCTCTGAAATTCAAGAATTAGAACCCTAGAGTGTATGAATCTTGCTTAAGCTCTCAAGGATAATGACAATGTTCACAAATATGCCAAAAGTTATGAACAGGGCTGTGCATGGGAGTATATATACCCCCCACAATAAATATAGCCGTTACCAGCCGTTGGGAGAAAAAGATCACTTGGCGGTCAGACCGCAGGTATAAGCCCGGTCAGACCGCCGCAATTTCAACGGCATTAAACAGGTGTAATTAATGCTCACCTGCCCTTGTCAGGCACACTCACGGTCAGACCGGAGCCAAATGCGGTCAGACCGTGAAACTGTCCAGAGGCGACATAGTTTCTGGACACTTTATACGGTCAGGCCGATAATTACGGACAGACCGGCCACATGGTCAGACTGTAGTTCAAAAACTCGGTCAGACCGGTCTAACAAACGGTCAAACTGTCATAACACAATATAATTCAGTAAGATAGGTCATGAAGTTCCAGGAGACTGACCTTGGTCTTAACTACAGATAGACTGACCTTTTTAAGGAATAAACTACACTTTGACATAATGTCGGTTAGTCCGAAACATAATTCGGTCAGTCCGTCTATTTGGTCAAACCGGCCTATAATTGGTCAGACCGACCAATAATCGGTCAGATCGAATGAGGCAGATTTTGGCTGAAAAGGATTGAAACCAGCATTTTCAAAGTATATGACCTTCTAGTATGCAATGCAAGTTGATTTTATGATTTGTGGCACATAGATGAAGTATTTCGTGATACACCACATGCTCCTCTTAATAGTACGGCGACTGTCCTAAAATCCGGTCAAACTTCTTCTCTAAACACCTTAGACCGGTAAAATGGAAAAAGATCCTATTCCATACCTTTGCCTCTTTGCTCAGTGTCTTTTCTTCATCATGTAGCTCTTTCTTTGCCTTTCATTAACCTGTCTTTTGAGTTTGTTGTTGACACAACTTAACAGGTATCGTTAGTTCAACATTTGTAATTTTCACTAATTACCAAAACATCCTTTAGGGGCCTAGAAGCTACAGCGGGGCACATGAGAAATGTCTCAGGAATCAATGACGACACTTGTCGGCCATTCGAGTACCTTGGCCAGTGGAATGACGACGGTGCCCTCTCGTCCAACGGCTGCGACCAGGGTAGTTTAGTAATTTGCATCTTTTGGGCCAATATATGCCTTTGTCCCCACTTTTGTAAGGAGAAAAATTCATTATCATCAATACACAAGAAACTCATACGCGTGCTCAGGAGCACTCTCCCCACGAGAGAGCTCCCCAAACCGACTCACATCGGGAGCACGTCCACAGGACTAGGGCTCCCACTGGGTCCTGAACTTGTATAAACCCTCGTATCACTCTTCGTGTATGCCCGACGGGAGAGGACTGGTCACGCGGTCAGCTCGCATTGTTGTTTGTTTACTAGGAACCTTCATAAAACCTGCCCGAGGTATTTGCAATACCACGACAGTTGGCACCGTCCGTGGGGTCCCGTGACGAATCGCCATGGCTCCCCCAAGAATGAGGGCTCGCGCCCTACACGGGGACGCCGGTCCCAGTGACCCGGCACCACCCCCTCAAGACACTGCCGCCCTGGCACTTCGACCAGACGCGGCCAAACCGAGGTATCACCTCCTACATTCCCAATTATTTCAGTTGGACATGCTTCTGGGCCCGGCCTGGTGATCGCGGCCGCCTTGGCGGGGACTAGCGTCCCCTTGACGTTGCCCCTGTTTCCCAGGAATACGTTGCTCAAGACTCTTGTCGAGGGCCAACTCCACGCCCAACGCACCATGGAGGAGCTGCTCTGCGTCTTGGCGCGGACCGCGGCCCTTGCTTATCCACCGTAGTTCCCATTCATGGGGGCCTTCACCCATTTATGGGGCACCCGGTAGCCCCCCTGATACCCGGAGGCCGGGTCGCCCTGGAACTTATGACCCCGCCAGGGGCTATGTCCCCCCGGTAGGCCCTTATGACCGGTCGATGAAGTGACCGCCACCTCCGGGGGATACCCAGACTTCCAAGAGGTTAGTTCGACCAATCCAGAGGAGAAGAGGCGCTACCGTCACACCGGTGGACCGCTTGGACCCCTCCCCGACTCCGACAACGAATGCTCGTCCCCCGTTAAAGGGGAGAGCGATTGGGACTCCCCCGAGAGGTGGAGGGGGCCAACCAACCGCTGTGTCACTGACTCTGATGCATCTGCTGGCCGCGACCCTACCGCCCACCACACATCGAGCAATACAATGGTGAGGCCGACCCTAATGAGTTCATGCAGCTATACTCCACGGGCATTTCAACGGCTGGGGGGATGAGACGGTGCAGTACAAAGTCTTCCCCCTCTACCTCGCCGGGATCGCCCATTCATGATTTTACAACCTAAGGGCTGGTTCCATCAAGTCTTTCGTGTAGCTCAAGCGCGAGTTTTGCGCGAATTTCCAGGGGAACTACGTGCGTCCACTGGACTTGTCCCATCTCTACACCATCTGGCAGACGACGGGGGAGACCATCCGCAGCTTCTTCAAGCGCTTCACTCAGGTCAAGATCAAAGTGGCCCACATCCCTGACTCCACAGTCATCGAGGGGTGCAAGAGCGGGATCCTCCCCGGGGAACTCCATCGGAGGCTCTCCCGGAGTTGCCCCACCTTCGCCGATGACCTATTCATCGTACTTGAGAAGTACGCTCGGGCGAAGGAGGACGACCTCTGGAAGAAGAACTAGGGGGCCCCCTCCCCCGCTGAGGCTAGGGACCGCCTCAAGCGTCCCAAGAGGGGCAACCACGGCGAGCCATGGCCTCGGGACACCTTTGTCCTCGAGGGCGGAGGCGGCTCATGCGATGGCCCTACGGGCAACCGCCCCTTCCCCAAGCCGAAAGGCAATAGGGGGACAGTCGTCCCGCGGCCGGGAAGGCCCCGCGACGAGTGGCAAGGAGGGCACAGCCAATTTGTGGTGTACCTTCCACAAATGAAATACCCATTCTACCCGGGAATGCCACCAGCTTCTCCAACACTTCGCCGCATTCCTCGACCAGCGCGGGCAGGGGAGAGGGAGCGCTGCGGCTCTCCCTGCTCCCTCGGGGGAACAGCGAAGCGCTCCCCTTCCAAACCTCCCAAAGGAGTGTAAACATCATTGGGGGGGATCTGCCTCAGGGAGAGACTCCAAGCGCCCGCGTAAGGAGTACGCACGAAAGGTAAAGGTGGTGGGGGTGCTACACACGTCTGGGCCACCAAAGTGGTCGGACATCCCACTCACCTTCACAGTGGAGGACGTGCATGGGGTTTGCTTCCCCCACGACGACGCGCTCATCGTCTCCGCTACTGTCTACAATTGCCAGCTAGTGCACATCCTCGTCGACAGTGGGAGTTCCACCGACATGCTGTACCTGAAGCAATTGAGGGAAATGCAGGTCGACAAAAAACTGCTGCCACCCGCTGCCGGGCCCTTGGAAGGCTTTGTCCCCGGGAAGACCATCCATCCGGTGGGGAAGGTTGATCTCCCCATAACTTTCAGCTCCCCGGACAACTACCGGACCGAGTTAGTCTGGTTCGACGTAATGGACCTCCCCTCTTCGTACAACGCGATTATAGGGAGGACCACAATCAGCCACCTGGGAGCGGCAATCCACCAATGCTACCTCTGTGTGAAGATCCCTGGGCCTCGCAGCATGATCACCGCCCGAGGCGACCAGGACGTGGCCCACGCTCTCTACGAGCACGCCACCGCAACGATCGGGAGCGTCAACCTAATTAAGGCCCCGGGAGGGGGGGAGAGTTCTCCCCCGGCGCCAGACGCCCCAGCTGTCCCTTTCGGGACGTCTCCCCCCAAACCACGCCCTGAGGGGGACCTCCGGAAGATCCCGCTGTCCCCAGAGGACGGAGGCCGGGCCGTTAGGATCGGGGCGGATCTCCCCAAAGAGCACACGGAGCAACTCGCGGCCTTTCTCCATAAAAACGCTTACATCCTTGCGTGGAGGCCCGCCGACATGAGGGGCATCGCCCTGGACGTTATGAAGCATAAGCTCGCTGTGGCGCCCGACCGCCCCCCAATCGAGCAAAAGCTGAGGAAGCTCTCCCTTGAGCGCCAAGAGGCCATCAAGGAGGAAATTGCCAAGCTCTGAGAGGGAGGATTCATTCGGGTGGTCTTGCAGCCCGAATGACTGGCAAACCCTGTCCTCGCGAAGAAGTCAAACGGCAAGTGGAGGATGTGTGTTGACTTCACTTACCTCAAAAAGGCTATTCCAAAAGACAACTTCCCACTCCTGCGGATCGACCAGCTGGTTGATTCGACCGCGGGGTGTGAGTTTATGAGCTTCTTGGACACGTATTCGGGCTATCATCAGGTCCGGATGGTGGAAGAGGACGAGGAAAAGACAAGTTTTATAACTCCCCTCGGCACCTTCTGCTACATCCATATGCCCTTCGGGCTGAAGAATGCAGGAGAAACATTCTAACGACTAATGTCGCTGGTCCTTAAGGATCAAATTGGCCGCAACATTGAAGCCTACATCGACGACGCGGTTGTCGAAAGTCTCCGCGCGAGCGCTCATATCGACGACTTAGCGGAGACCTTCCGTAACCTCCGTGAGTATGGGTCGAAGCTCTACTTGGAAAAATGCACCTTCGGCGTACACGGGGGGAAGCTGCTAGGCTTCCTCGTGTCCCAGCGGGGCATAAGGGCCAACCCCAAAAAATTTTGGGCCTTGCTAGACATGCCCCCTATGCGCTCTGTCAAAGACGTACAGCGGCTTACCGACCACCTAGCTGCGTTAAGCCGCTTCGCCTTGCGGTCAGGGGAACGCGGTCTTCAGTTTTTCAAAATCCTCCAGGGCCTCGAGGGGTTTTGGTAGACTCCCGAGGCCCAGGAGGCCTTCTACAACCTGAAGAATTACTTGACAAGCCCTCCAATGCTCGTGAGCCCGTCTCCGGAAAAACCCTGCTCCTTTACCTCGCTGTGACCCCAGTCACTATAAGCGCGGTGCTGGTAAAGGAGCAGGACGGGCAGCAGTGCCCCGTGTACTACCTGATCGAAGCCCTCCAGGGGGCTAAGACTCAGTACACGGAGATGGAGAAGATTTGCTAGGCCCTCCTCATGGCATCCCGGAAGCTCCATCACTACTTCCTAGGACACCCGATCACGGTCCCGTCGTCTCTCCCCTTGGGGGAGGTGCTGCGGAACAGGGAAGCCACCGGCCAGAAAGGGAAATGGGGAGTTCAGCTCAGTCCTTTCTCCCTCACTCTCACCGGTTGTTCCGCCATCAAATCACAAGTCATTGCCGACTTTGTGGCGGAATGGACCCCCTCCTCTGGGACGGATTGGGAGACTCCCACTGAGCTGCCACGGCGCGACGACCATCAGACACTTCTGTTCGATGGCTCCTTGTGCCTCATTGGGGATGGTGCAAGGGTAGTCTTCCAGAGCCCGAGGGAAGGGTGCTGGAGTACGTGTAACATCCTGAGTTTTGGGGTGAAAAGTTCTTTCTTAAAAATCATGCATGCATATGTCTCTTCTAGATCAGCCAAATCAGCCTCAGCTTTATTCTGTTCTAGCCCTAAAATCTCCAAAATCTATCCTGTGACCCCAAGTCAAGATCTGACTTTCCAGATTTGATCTATCAGTTATCCTAAATCTAAAAGCCTTCATAACCTAGATCCAATTCTATCTCTAAATCCCAGATTTATCAACTCCATTTGTTTTCGAAAACAGAAATACCTTATATTACCCTAAATACTCTGAATTCAAATTTAATCAAAATCTTGACCAAGTTCAGATCAGATTATTCTTGAAATATGATCATGGGTATGCCAATACCTTAAACCAGAAAGTTGGTAGCCAGATTTTATCATCTAGACTCTTTTCACAAATCAGTCCAAGAGTTATTGCAAATTAGTCCTTATCTGATATCTGAAAACCCAAAAAGGCTAAAATCTCCAGATTAACTCCAAATTCAGAATTTCTTCGGCAAATCTTCTCAAAATGCTATTTGTCACAAGTTTCTCTCCTGTGCAGATATCAAAATCAAACCCTAAATGCCATAATTCGAAATCGACAAAACTCAAATCTTATTTTACCCTAATCTACCCTATTTTCAATCTATATCAAAAATCATTTAAACATCTCAAGCCTTATTTTCAATCTTTGCCAAATCATCTGTTGAATTAAGTGTGCCAAATCAGCAAAGTCAAATTCCACTCTAATCTCCAGATTTACAATTCAGCCCAAATCAAGAATATAAAACTGCAAATCAGCCCTAATTTGACCAGAGCAGCAGCAACTGTTCACACGACCAGTACTCGCCGTGTTTTGCTTCCTTGCGCCGTGCACGTTCACCGCCGGCCAAGCTTCGCCTGCAACTTGATCGTGCATGCTGTTGCACACGTGTCCTCGCTCCAGCCGTGTCGTGGCAGCGCCACTGCTACGTCGACGACCAGCGCCTGCTCCCGCGCGCGATCAACGGCTTTTTGTCAGCAACTCCTCGCCACGTCGCTTGCCTTGCCAGCCGTTGTGGCCACCGGTTTGTACCGCCTGACATGATTGAGTCCCAATGTAGCAACAGCTTTGCCTCGCCAGTGCGCCGTCGCGTCACCGTTCGCCGTTGTTACATCTGCGCCCGGCAACTCATATCAACTGACACCCAATTCAATGCTATTACCTCCTTGCAAGCTACGCCCACTGCTCTATTTAAGCCACCAGTGCCTTGTATCATCTCCTCTTCACCAGGACTTAACCAAATTCTCAAACTTCTTCACTGTCGTCGTCTTCTCCGGCGAGACCAGCTCGAGGCCTCACGGTGCCAGCTTCACCCGCTGCATCTCTCACCAAATTAACAGCATCAGTGAGTTCCCCTCATCTCCCTCATCGTGCTGTACCAACTAATTTAACTCTCTTACACCTTATCGCCCGTGATCGCCGGAAATGGCTGAAATTCGAAGAATGCCCTGTTCCGGCAATGCAGGCCAAATTACTTCGAATTAGCTTTCGATTCTGTGGAAGAAAATGATCAGTGAGCCATTTCCAGCAAGCCTGTGCATCAAGATCTCCAGATTGAGCTTCAATCGAAGCTTTCCCCAATTTTGAGCTTCTCCAGAAACCGGCGATCGTCGCCAGGTTTCTCCAGCCATCCTCTAACAAAATTGACCATCCTAGTAGCTCCCTTATACTCCACAGATACTCCCTGAGCTTGGAATTAAGTTCAAACCCCCTACAGCAAAAACCCCCAAATCCTATGTCTTCTTCTCCAGCACAGTTCACCGGAAATGTTTTCCCGGCCGTTTCAGCTCAAATCACTTTGTCCATCGTGTGGGCCTTAACCCCCTGAGTATTTTTGTCTTCTAGCCCGACACCTAAATCAGCCTAGATAAAAAGATATAGCCATGCCAAGATCTTGTCCAGAACTGCTCCAGTGCAACCAGTTCACCTCAGTTCATCATTGAATTTCATCACTTTCCAGCCATTTCTTGCCCTAGATTCTGTTGACTTAATTGTTCGTGTTATCCTTGCCTACCTCCCAGACAAAGTGGTGCATCATTTGGAGCTATAGATCAAAAGTTATGCCAAGCCCTAGTTTCTGGCCATGTCAAGATCAATGCCAGACTATGTCAGTCTGTGGCATTAGCCCTTTTCACTTCCTTCCAGATGTGCATTTTGGGCATAACTTTGTCCCTTAGATTCCTGAGGTTGTGATCAACATTTTCTTCTTCTATCACAACTTGATTTGAGCCCTTGAATTATATTTGCCGCTAAACCCTAAATTTTGACACTGTCTCAGTGCATGCCAGCCAATGGCATTGGCCTTGTTTACCCATTTCTGATTGTGCAATTCGAAAACCACTTTGTCCACTGAATTTGTAGAGTTATGATCTACACTTTCTTCTACTATCATAACTTGAGATAAGCTCTCTAGCTTTCCTTGAAGTTATGTCAGAGCTTTGATCCGAATGTCAATCTGCTGACATTCGCTGTTCTTGATCAAACCAGCCACAAAACTGATATTCTTATTGTAACCTTGAGATCCTAAGAGCATCTAACACCATTCTTAGCCAATTCCTTGAAACCCTAGAATCTTGACTCAATTCAGCTTGCAATCTCAATTATCTCCAGTATTGTTCAGTCACTCTTGTAAAGCATATCTGCATATAGATCCTAAATCATTTTAATATTATAAGTAATCATTGTGTGTTTGTTTGTCGTCGAGCAGATTCAGAAGCTGACTTTGAAGATTTTGCTGTTGACCCGTCATCAACTGCTGTATCTTACGACGCGGAAGGCAAGTCATATCCTTGGTCATCTTGAACCTATATTTTAAATGATGTTAAAACATAACCTTCAATATAGATAATATTGCATGAGAAAGATTGAGAATGGTTGATTTATGAATTGGCAGTACTAGACTGGTTATCTGTGAAATGTGAAATAAACAAGTTTTGAGCCATGAACTATTACATGTATTTATATATTTATATTCATGAAATAAAACCCCTAGCCATGACCAGAAAATGGTATGGAATGGTGGTAGCACTGGAGGTGCTAGACTGCAAAGGAATGCAGGCACTGAAGGTGCAGGGTTGTGGATGGTCTGGTCACTGGCATATAAGGACTAGAACCTTGTGTTGTGCTTCTAGTGGCATGAACAACGTGCTAACCGCAAGCCTGGTATGGGACAGGCCTGAACAAGTACTTATGTGGATCGCACATGAAACCCCTGCATGAGATGTGTTGTGATGATTGATATGGAGGCTGACTCCCACTATCACTGAAGGTGATCTGACATTAGACCCAGCAATGGGGAAATGAGTAAGGGTGGGGGTATAGCCCGCCACAACTGTGTTTCGCGAGAGATCCACAGGGTCAGGGGTGAATTGTGAGTAAAGCATAACAAAAGTTCTTGTTATTTCCACCTTGCCGCTCACAATATGAAGTGAGTCAGGGGTCCAATCATTTTGTTATGATAGGACAGGCTTGAAAGTGGAATATCTTGCGGGTAAATTAGTACCTCTCTGCAGAGTTAAAAACGTATTCGAATACTCCGAGCTCCCGGGTTTATAGGAGTCTGCTGCGGTGGATTAAATCCACGGGGTGTGACACAAGTACTATTTTCTAAATAAAATGTGTTAAATCAAGATTACCCAAATGACATGTGTTGTCATGATAAGGAGTGCCACCATGGGCTGTCGTGTGTCGACGTGTCGCGGTAGTGCTATAATCTAGTGAACATGAATGATGATGTTATATTATGAAAGGTGTTGCCATGAGATGAGGTATGAAAGTAAAAGATTATTTTATAAACATCCATAATTCTTGACTAGTCTAGGTTCATATCATCACTACTATATGTATCTACTCTTACCTATGACTTGCTGAGTACGTAAGTGCTCACCATTGCAACCTACAAATCAGTAGATGGAGCCTACCTTGATCAAGATGAGGGCATGGAGTACTTCGTGGATCCAGAAGGAGGAGCGTCAGTCCCGTCATTGCCCCGATGTGTTGTTCTGCCATCCACTTCTCTTTGTGGGTGGGTCACCTATCTTCTACTATGTAGATGTTATTTTGCTAAACCATGTATGTCGTGAAGGAATTGTAATTTTCTTATGTAATATCAAGGCCAGCAAGCCACACTGCTTAACTATTTTGTAAGTTACTCTGTTGCAATGTAATATACTCCTGTGCTTGACTTATCCTGGGAAGTCAAGGGTATGTGTATGCTATGCATATATGGGACTAGTTGCAGGAGCTAGGTCTCTACAGGCAAGGCTTGAGTTCCCCACTACGGACAATGTCACCGAGTACGAGGCCCTGCTCCTGGGGCTGCACCTCGCGCGCTCCCTGGGGATCCGTCGCCTCCTCGTCAATGGAGACTCCCAGCTCGTGGTCCACCAAATGGACAAGTCTTACTTGTGCCATGACGTGAACCTGAGCCTTTATTTGGGGGAACTGCGCAAGATGGAGAAACATTTCAAGGGCCTGGGGGCCCTACACATCCCTCGTAGTGATAACGATCGGGCCGATGCCCTAGCTTGGCAGCCAGCGCCAGAGAACCTCTCCCTAGGGGTGCCGTCCTAGAGATCATTGCGAAGCCCTCAGTGACCCCTCCGAACGCAGACCATGAATCCCGCGCCCCATAGGTCTCCGAGATTGCCCGAGCGGAATCCTGGATGGATCCCCTCGTCTCCTTTATCAGGGGGGAAGGAGACCCTCCCAACGAGACCGAGGCGAAATTCCTCCATGCCAAGGCACGGGCATACCTCTTGCTAGAGGAAAAACTCTACAAGCGGGGGGCCTCTGCCTTGCTCCGTTGCCTCCCGCGGGTGAAGGGACTTCAACTCCTCAAGGGCATCCACTCGGGGAGCTGTGGGTCTCACCTGGGCCCACATGATGTCGCGGCAAAAGTTCTTCGCCAGGGCTTTTATTGGACCAAAGTGATCCACGATGCGCGAGACCTTGTCCCCTCGTGCGGGGCATACCAGAAGATGGCCAAGGGCTTTAATCTGCCCTCCACGGCACTGCAAACCATCCCCATCACTTGGCCCTTTGCGCGCTGGGGGATGGACCTCCTAGGTCCCTCGCCCCCGGCTCCTAGGGGCTACAAGTATGCAGTGGTCACAGTGGACTACTTTTCCAAGTAGGTGGAGGCTGAGCCCTTGGCCAGCATCACCTCCTGAGTAGTACAGTGCTTTTTCTGGAAAAATATTGTGTGTGGCTTTGGAGTCCCCCAAGAGATCACTGTCGACAACGGGACCTAATTCGACTCGACGCACTTCCGAGAATTCTGCGAAGGCTTGGGAGCTACCCTCCACTTCGCCTCTGTAGCTCACCCCCAGAGCAACGGGGTCGTCGAGAGGGTCAACGGCGTGATTGTATAGGGGCTAAGTTGACACTTGAGAAGGCCGCCTCCAGACGAGGCGTGTGGGCAGAGGAGCTCCTGAGCATCCTCTATTCCATGCGCACAACCCCGAGCCGGGCAACGAGGCACACGCCTTTCTCGCTCGTATACGGGGCTAAAGCAATTCTCCCCTCAGAAATTGGTTTTCGGTCGCTATAGGCCGAGCTCTTAGACGAAGCTACGACCACAGTGTACCAAACCAATGAAGCAAATCAGTGGCTGGAAGTCGACC
Source organism: Pharus latifolius (assembly GCA_019359835.1). Lineage (NCBI taxonomy): Eukaryota > Viridiplantae > Streptophyta > Magnoliopsida > Poales > Poaceae > Pharus > Pharus latifolius. The sequence goes on from CM033326.1 coordinate 49,865,388, forward strand.
TCGTCGAGGAGGAGCATGACCGAGCGCTCCTTCGCCATGCCATCTACGAGCGCAAAATGGTGCGCGCACACAACCAGCGCATCCGCGTGAGGGCTTTCTGCCTTGGGGACCTTGTCCTCATGTGCGTGACCGACCCCCAAGCCCAGGGCAGATTTCCCCCAAGTGGGATGGCCCCTACAGGATCTCCGTGGTCCTGGGCTCGGGGGCTCATAAGCTCTCCAACCTCGAAGATCAGGAGTTGAGGCATACATGGAATATAGGCTTGCTTCGCAAGTTCTACATCTACCCTCCAGGCTTACTCCCTCCCCCATCACGACTTCGCATGGGGAGGCGCTGTATTCATCATTCCCTCCCACACCGTAGTGTTGCGGGGGGAGGCATTGTATTTCAGTTTCTATTAATACAAATGGCTTTTTGGTCAACTGGAATTTTTCTCAAGTTCTTGATTTACCGTCTCAAAAGGCGACGCCCTCCCCCCGGTGAAGTCAACTGGCTTTTTGGTCAAGAGGACGTACGCTATCGCAGCTTAAAAGTTCCTACAACGGGAGCCTCGGTCCCGTAGGGTGGCTTACAATCACCCCTCGTGGATTGAGAGAGTAAGCGGCAACCCAGTCCTCATGGACTGCAGCAACAAGTCAATTTGAGAGACTAGTCGCCCCTCAAACACTCAAGCCCGTCATCGGGCTCATCCTCCTCCGGGAGCTTCCCCCTCTGTGGGTTATTAAGCCCATCCTCCTCCGGGAGCGAGCTTCCCCTCTGAGGGCCTTGGAATTCTCGTTAGTCGATACCCTCCGGGGGTCTCCGGAATTTTTTCGACCGGGAACCTCCTTACCGGCTCCCCGTTCTCACGGCGACTGGAGGAATTTTTCACCAATCTCCGGAATTTTTTCGACTAGGAGATTCCTTACCGGCTCCTCATTCTCACGACGACCAGAGGAATTTTTCACCGGTCTCTAGAATTTTTTCGACCGGGAACTTTCTTACCGGCTCCCTGTTCTCACGGCGACTGGGGGAATTTCGCATGGGGCCTTGAAATCCCTCGACCAAGCTCTGGAATCCTTCGGGAGGGTCCGCTATAGTAGCTCGGAATTTTGGACCGGGGGCTCCATAACCCCAGTGGTTTTTAAACGTCCAGGCCTCCTGGTTCCTTACCCACAGCGTGCGGAGCCAAGCTGCACCCCGCTGTGGGGGGGGGGTAACCCGTGCCCGGACAGGTGAATATTTGTGGAAAATTTTGAAGACAAGCAAATTCAAGGAACAAGCAAGTTAGCTTTATTGATACAACATCTAACCAGAGGACAAACCCACCCCCCCAGGGAGCCAAGATGTCCCTGGGACGACAAGCCCCGGGCAAGTACAAGATACAACCTGGGGAGTTAAGCTCCCACGGGAAACTACTGTGCAGGACAACCCCCTCCAGAAGGCGGCTACACCTAGTACTCTCGGAGGCCATCTGATAGCTCCCGGGAAAGGTCCCGGAACAAAATCCTTATGCGTCTCTGGGCTTCAAGAAGCAAGTCCTCAGGCCAATACTCGTAGCCGGCTGGAGGGCGTATCCTAAGCGGTGGGACCCTCCGGGACCCCAGTCCTGGAGGGGAAAATTCGGCGCGACTATAATCGAAGTTATCCAAGTGCCACTCCGGGAGCCATCGCAACTAGATCGGCTCCCGGGAAGCACTCTCGCCATGCCACCCGATGGCGAGGCTTAGCAAAGTCAAAGCAACTTGGGCATCCCCTGGGTTATGTCCCTCGAGACCCGGAAGGCCCTTCTCGGGAGCGAGCCCCCGGGCCACTGGGGAGCCCCCAGTGTTAAGGCGTTCAAGCCTCGTAAACTCTCCCTCGGGAGCAAGCCCCCGGGGGACCTGTTCACGACGAGTCAAGACTTAGCAAAATAATCTTCATTTCATTCATTGAGCAAAAAATTCTTTACAAGTCTCCGGGACTTCCTCTAGTAAGCTACCAGGAGGAAAAATTCTAACAAAAGAAAACATGGACCTATCTAAAGGCCCGGGGGGGGGGGGGGATTCATACTTGCTCATTGTCATCCCCCCCCCCCCGGGAGGAGGCTCCCGCTGCTGGTACGTCCGCCCTCGGGAGCACTGGAGCCGGAAACCGAGCCCGGACAATTCGGTCGTAGAAGGCCCCCGCCGACTCCTCTAGCTCCCACCGCTGTGGCTTGAGGATGTCGGGGAAGCTTCGGGGGAGCCGACCTCCAATTGGTCGGGCACCGGTCCCCCGGTGCTCCACAAGGTCTGTGGCCACGGCCACCATCGGGACCGCCCGGCCTCGGGCCCGTGCGTCAGCGGCCTCTGGGATTACGGAGACTTGCGCGTTTAGAAAGTGTATAGCCTCCGTGAATGTGGCCAGAGCCACGCCGAAACAACCTCCAAGGCCTAGGCTAAGTCCAAGCCCTTCGCAGGACGAGCGGACCGAGCGGCCCGCCTCCGACCACCCGAGAGTTGGAGTCCTCGAGCTCCTGGCGGGCGCTCTCCTTCGCCTTCACCTCTCTCCAGAGACGGGTGTTGGCGTCCTCCAAGGCGAGGAATTGGGCCCAGACCCTGGCCAGCTCCCCAATGGCCTTGTCCTGCTCGGCGCAAAGGGCGGCGGCCTTGTCCTCTGCCTCCTTCAGCGCTTCCTCGAAGCGGTCCTCGATGCCCTGAGCGAGGGCCGCCGCCTATGAAACCAAGGATTAGACGATCTCCCGGAAAAAGTAACCGGGCGACTTGAAAACGAACTCACCTGGAGGTGGAGCGAGACCAACTCGGAGCTATGGTCCCGGATGGTGCCTGCCGGATGTAGGCCTAGACCTTCCGGCTTTGGAGGCCCGCGGCAAACCTCTGAGCCTCCCGAGGATAGCATGGGGGTCTCCCTCCCAACAGTACTGGACCCGTCCCCGCCAGCGGGCCCCTCCAGCCATCCCCTCAGTCTCAGCCACACCCCCGGCCATCGGAGACTCGGTCTCCGAGGAGTTGGAGGACGAACTCCCAGAGGGAACATGGCCTTTGGGGGGGAGGGGAACGAGGAGCCCCTTGCCCCTCCCGGGCCACGGAGCCCCAAGGCCCCTTGGACTGCTGAAGGGGTCGCCCCCTTGTCCACCGACCAATCAAAGTGTGGGGGAGACCTCTCCGCCAACCGCACCTCCAGGCGCTCCGCGCTCATCGGCTCCGGAACCGCCAGAGGCGTGGCCACCGAAGAGGGTGAGGGGTTGTAGTTCGCCGAGTTGGAGTCACCCCCGTGACCAGTCGCCTTCCACTTCTCGCCCGATACGGTGGGCGCGTCAAGGAGGCGCATGAACTCCCCCATCATTCGTGGGTCGAGGGAGGGCTCCCCCTTCGGGAGGGGCGACGTTGCCCCGGTCCTCGGGGTAGCTTGCGCGCGCCCCGACCTGGGGCCACCTCATGGGTCTTGCGGGGCGTAGCGCCCGGCGTGGCGGCCGCACCGGGGTCTTCTGCACCTTGGCGTGTTTTGGCTCGGGGCCCCTGGCAGCCTCCTTCCCCCGCTTGTGGGAGCCCTCCCCGATGACACGCATGACGCGCTCGTGCTCGTCGGCGTAGTACCTCCAGAGGAGCTTCTCCGCCTTCTCCCAGGAGGCCAGATACGGCCGGACTACAAAGAACAAGTGTTAGCCAAAATATCGAAGACTAAAGATGTCGTGGTATTATGAATACACCGGCAGGTTTTTTGGTTGTTCCTTGATAAGAAAAGACGATGCGAGCTGACGGCGTGATCGGTCCTCTCCCATTGAGCAAGCACGAATAATGACACGAGGATTTATACAGGTTTAGGTCTCAATGGAGACCCTAGTCTTGTCGACGTGCTCCCAACAAGAGTTGGCTGGGGGAGTTCTCTCGGGAGAGAGTACTCCTAAGCACGCCTGTTCGTTTGTGTATTAATGTCAAAATGAGTTCTCCTCCTTTACATGAGAGGGATACAAGCGCTTATATAGGCCAAAAAGATGCAAAAAAAGACTAAACTGCCCCGTCCGCAACCGTTGGATCGAAGGGCACTAGCGTCCTTCTTCTGATCAAAGGGGCTTAGATGCTTGACAAGTGTCCTCGCCAATTCCCGAGGTGCTTCTCGCGTGATCCTCACGTGACCCGGTCACCGGGGGCCTTGCCTCCGGGCAAATGGCGGCGCCCCGGACAGGGGTCATCGGGGGCCGTGCCTCCGCGCAAATGGCGGTGCCCGGGACAGGTCTCATCAGGCGCCTTGCCTCCGGGCAAATGGCGGCGCCCGGGACAGGGGTCACCGGGGGCCGCGGCGCCCTGGACGTGGGGCCACCGCGGACCTTACCTCTTACCTGGATGATCCCGCGGAGATTTCCCCCAACAAAGGATAAGGTTTACCGGATACTTATGTTGGGCCACCGGCTTCTGCAGGGGCCGGTGCACCGGGCACATCCCGATCCCCCTCTTCCTGTGCGAGAAGGGGGAGAGGGTGTTGGGCGTCAGGTGGCTGTCTCTCACAGTCAAATGAAATGGCCCATCCGGACGAGGGTGTCGGGCATCAGGTGGTTGAACGCCACCCCATATTCCCAGAGGAACTCCTGGAGCAATGGGTGCACCGGAAGCCAGAGGACGGCCTCTATGAAGGCCTCGAAGAAGAACACCTCCCCGGCCCAGTGGCGAGGCATGATCTCCTTCTTCAGGGGGATCCAGACGTCCCCATCCGTGACAACCCCCCGCTCCACGAGGGACTCCAAGTCCCCCAAGGTGAACTCAGAAGCCAGAGGAAGTCCACGGTGACTTCCTCCGGGGACACATCGGTAGCTTTGGGGTGGCCATTAGGAGCCATCTAGGTTTCTGGGGGCCTAAGCTCCAGGGAGTCTAGGTTTCCAGGAGGATTTACGGGGGCTGGGTTTCTGGGAGAGGCTCAGAGTGCCTGTCTGAAGTTGGAGGCTAAGGCTTGGATGTGACCTCTCCGTGCCCCCCAAGGCCCTACTTATAGTGACTAAGCGCGGCCCCGATGGGTGAGACGTGGCCCCCCGAGATAAATCGGGGCCGCCCATTTCAAATGTCACGCGCAAACTGAAGAGACGCGCGGGAAACGGCGCGCGCACGTTTGAACCGCGCTAAGCCATCATGACCGATGGCGAACGCTAATCGAGGCCCACAACGTCAAGATTATCGGTGGGGGTAACGTCCCGGGCGCCGGTGAGTAGCGTCCCGGGGACCAAGTCCCGAGTGCCGCCACTGGCTAGGTGAGTCGTGCCCCAAGGACCATGTCTCAGGCGCTGCCTCCGAGAGCGGACGCTATGGCTCCGGCGGAGGCCTCCCGGGGGGAGGACACCAGTGAACAAGTATGAGCCTCCCCCCCCCCCCCGGGCCTTTAGATATGTCCTTTCTTGTTTTAGGATTTTTGCTCCCGGTAGCTTCTTAGAAGAAGCCCCGGAGACTTGTACAAAAGACATTTAGATGCAATAGAAATCAATTTTTTTGCTAAGTCTCAACTTGTCCTGACAGGTCCTCCGGGAGCCGGCTCCCGGGGGAGGGTTTTCGGGACCTGGGCGTCTTAACCCGGGGGGAACCCCTGTGACAAGGGGGATCACCACCGGGGCGGGGCCTCCGGGCCCGGTGAGGCATGATTTAGCCGAGGCCTAGGTGGCCTTGGTTTTGCTTAGTCTCGGCACTGGGAACTTTCACCATTGTACTCCCCGGGAGCCACTCTGATTGCAGTGGCTCCCGGAGTGGCACTTGGAAAATTTTGACAATCACCGCGCCGAATTATCCCCTCCACGACCAAGGTCCCGGAGGGTTCCACCACTTCGAATACTCCCACCAGCGGGCTGCGAGTATTGGCTCGAGAACCTGCTTCGGGAGGCCCAACGACGCATACGGAGCTTGTATCGAGACCTCGCCCGGGAGCTATCAGAGGGCCTCCGGGATTATTAGGTGTAAGAGCCCTCCAGGTTGTATCTCGTGTTTAATGTACCGATACCCACTGGAGGGGGAAGATGTCCTCCGGTTAGATATTTCAATAAAGCTAAGTTTGCTTGTTAACTTGTTTTGCGAATTCTCAAAGGATCGTCCGGAACAGGGCAATCCCTGGGCACGACTTACGCCCCCCCTCCACAGCGGGTTGGAGCGTGGCTCTGCGCACTATGAGGGAGAAGTGAAAGGCCCGGGATAAAATTTTTCCAAGATTTTCAAAAGGTCCCGGTGAGGAATTTCCCGGTCGCCGTGAGAACGGGGGGCTGGGTAATTAACTCTGGGAACGATTTCTCAAACATGCATAAGCGTATGGCACATGCGCTGTGTGAGAACTTCCGGGAACTATTTTTTGAAAATCCCGGTGAGAAATCCTCCGGTCGCCGTGAGAACAGAGAGCCGGGTAAAAACTTCCGAGAACGATTTTTTGAAAATCCCGGTGAGAAATCCTCCGGTTACTGTGAGAACAGGGAGCCGGGAATAAGATTTCTGGGAGAAAGTCTCTGAAATCCCCGGGGATAATTTTTTCCGGGAGAAAACCCTCTGGTCGCCGTGAAAACAGGGAGCCGGGAATGAGATCTCCGAGAAAAAAATATCCGAGAAATCCGTCTCGCTGAGGAGAAAATTGACTGTCGGAGGAGGATGTGCCCGATGACGGGTCTGAGTGTTTGAGGGGGGACAATTCTCTCAAATTGACTCGTTGCCATGGTCCTTGAGGACCGGGTTGCCACTTACACCCTCAGTCCATGAGGGGTGATCGTAAGCCGCCCTACAGGAGTGGGACTCCCGTTGTAGGGACTTTTTGGGTTGTGGTAGCCCACTTCCTCACGGGAGGGCATCCTCACGGGGAGGGCATCGCCGTGAGAGATGATAATGTAGGGACCTGCAATGAGCCCAAGCTGAGGAAAAACCAATTGTATTAACAAGGAGTTGAGATACAACGCCTCCCCCCGCGAGATCGCGATGGGGGAGGGAACGGTGAGTACAATGTCTTCCTCCCCTCCGACGTAATCGCTCCGGGGGAGGGGACGAGCCCGTAGGCTAGACATAGAACTTGTGGAGCAATCGTACGTTCCACGTGTGCTTCAGCTCCTACTCTTGAAGGTTGGAGAGCTTGTAAGCCCTTGAGCCCAGGACTGCTGAGATCCTGTAGGGGCCCTCCCACTTGGGGGAGAGCTTGCCCTGGGCTTGGGGTTCTGTTACGCGCTTGAGGACAAGGTCCCCGAGGCGGAAAGCTCTCTCGTGGACGCGCTGGTTGTATGCGCACACCATTTTGCGCTCGTAGATGGCGTGGCGGAGGAGCGCTTGGTCGCATTTCTCTTCGACGAGGTCGACCTCCAGTCCCTGATTTGCCTCGTTGGCTTGGTACATTCCGGTCGTAGCTCCGTCGAGGAGCTCAACTCGCAGTGACTGGAAGCCAATCTCCTGGGGAAGAACCACCTCGGCCCCGTACACGAGGGAGAAAGGTGTGCATCCCGTCGCCCGACTCGGGGTTGTATGCGTGCAACAGAAGATGCTAGGGAGCTCCTCTGCCCACGCACCCGTTTGGAGGCGGCTTGTTCGAGCCGTCGGTGAAACCCTGTAGGATTATGCCGTTGACTCTTTCAACGGCCCCGTCGGTCTGTGGGTGAGCTACCGAGGCGAAGTGGATGGTGAGCCCCAAGCCTTCGCAGAATTCCCGGAAATATGCCGAGTCAAATTGGGTCCTGTTATCGACAGTGATTTCCTGGGGGACCCCAAAATGACACACTATATTCTTCCAAAAAAACCGTTGTACCGCTCGGGATGTGATGCTGGCCAGAGGTTCGGGATCTACCCACTTGGTAAAATAGTCGACCGCGACAACTGCATCCTTGTTGCCCCCGGGCACTGGGGGAAGGGACCAAGGAGGTCCATCCCCCAGCGCACGAAGGGCCAAGTGATGGGGATAGTCTGCAGCGCTACGGAGGGGAGATTGGAACTTTTGGCCATCTTCTGGCTAGCCTCGCACGCGGAGACAAGGTCTCGCGCGTCACGGACCGCCGTGGGCCAATAAAAACCCTGGCGAAGGGCCTTGGCTGCGATGGCGGGCGGAGCCAGGTGAGACCCACAGCTTCTCGAGTGGATATCCTCGAGGAGCTGGAGCCCTTCCGGCCGTGGGAGGTAGCGGAGCAAGGCGGAGGCCCCCCGCTTGTAAAGCTTCCCCTCCAGCAGGAGGTATGCTCGGGCCTTGGCTCGGAGGCGCTTAGCCTCGGTCTCGTTGGGAGGGTCCCCCTCCCCCTTTATGAAGGAGATAAGGAGGTCCATTGTCCGCGTCCGGGGAGGTCACCGAGGGTTTTGCGATGATCTCCAAAAAAGCTCTCCTGGGGAGAGGTTCCCGGGCGCTGGCCGCCCAGGCCAGGGTATCGGCCCGGTCATTGTCCCTCCGCGGGATGTTCTGGGCCTCCAGACCATCGAAGTGCTTCTCCATCTTGCGCACCTCCTGCAAGTAGAGACTCAAGTTCGCATCATGGCACAAGTAGGACTTGTCCATTTGGCAAACTACGAGCTAGGAGTCTCCTTTCACAAGGAGGCGACGAATCCCCAGGGGGTGCGCCAGGCGCAACCCGAGGAGCAAAGCCTCATATTCGGTGATGTTTTTCGTGGCGGGGAACTCTAGCCCTGCCGCATACTCCAGTTCCCTCCCCTCGGGACCCCGGAGGACTACCCCTGCGTCGGCCCCAGCGAGACACAAGGAGCCATCAAACATGAGCGTCCAATGGTCACTACGTTGGGGCGGTTGGGGGAGGCTCTCGTCCCCGGACCCAGAGACTGGGGTCCACTCTGCCACAAAGTCAGTGAGGACTTGTGACTTGATGGCGGAGCGCCCAGCGAGGGAAAGGAAGAAGAGAGCAAGCTCGGCCCCCCACTTTCCGATCCGGCCGGTGGCTTCTTTGTTCTGGAGTACCTCCCCCAAAGGGAGGGACGACGGGACAGTGATCGGGTGTCCCAGGAAGTAGTGACGAAGCTTCCGGGATGCCATTAGAAGGGTGTAGCAGATCTTCTCCATCTCCGTGTACCGAGTTTTAGCCACTTGGAGGGCCTCACTCAAGTAGTACACGGGACGTTGTTGCCCATCTTGCTCCTTTACCAATACAGCACTTACGATGACCGGGGTCGCAGAGAGATAAAGGAGCAAGGGTTCTTCCGAAGACGGGCTCACAAGCATTGGGGGGCTTGTGAGGTACTTCTTCAGGTCATCGAAGGCCTCCTGGGACTCGGGAGTCCATCGGAACCCCTCGAGGCCCCGGAGGATTTTGAAGAATTGGAGGCCACGTTCCCCCGACCGTGAGACGAAGCGACTCAGCGCGGCCAAGCTGCCAGTGAGCCGCTGTACGTCTTTGACCGAGCGTGGCGGGGGCATATCCAGGAGTGCCCAGATCTTTTTGGGGTTGGCCTCTATGCTCTTCTGGGACAGGAGGAAGCCCAGGAGCTTCCTCCCACGCACACCGAAGGCGCATTTCTCTGGATTGAGCTTCAACCCGTATGCCCGGAGGTTGCGGAAGGTCTCTGCTAATCGTTGATGTGAGTGGCCGCACGGGGGCTTTTGATGACTGCGTTGTCGACGTAGACTTCGACGTTGCGACCGATCTAGTCCTTGAGGACCATCGTCGTGAGTCACTGGAAGGTCGCTCCAGTGTTCTTCAGCCCGAAGGGCATATGGACGTAGCAGAAGATTCCGAGGGGAGTTATGAAACTTGTCTTTTCCTCGTCCCTTTCCGCCATCCAGACTTGGTGATAGCCCGAATACGCGTCCAGGAAGCTCATTGTAACACCCTGAAAATAGGGCCTGCAAATTTTGCTTTACAAAAACCTGAACCTGAAAATTTCATTTTTGTTTTAACTGCAAAGCTACTTTTAAGAGTACACTCTAAGAAGTTTTAACTAAGATATAAAATTAATTCACAACTAGTTAAAGATATCTTCCTTAAATGTACTTGTGCATATGTGCACAATCAAGTGTATGTATGCATGTGTACCTATTTCACTAAAAACACTATTTTTTGTTTCTTGTAAAATGCCATATATCATCTAATGATAATTATTTATGAAATCTAACTGTAAGACTATTTCTTTTAACTAATAGTTCTACTATGATTCAAAAACTCTAATTAGTTATAAACTAAGCCCTAACTTGTAAAATAGTCTACAATACTTCTTTACTTTAAACATACTTTATCAAAAAGCTAGATTATTAAGTTATTTTAAAATAATTACAAACTAGTCCAATCTCCTGATTCTCTTAATCACAGTTCAGTCTCTTCAGACAAAGAATCAGCCAAATTCCCCAAACAGCCAAGAATTGTAGTCAGACTGAATAGATAGGACCTTTTACCTATCTTGTACTGATTTGTCTTCAGCTGCCAGATCAAACTCAGACCCTAAAGCCCATAAACTAAACCCAATTCTGTTTTAGAAAACTAGAATTCCTATTTACCCTAATTACCCTTCTTAACCTTTCAGCCTTCAGTTCGATTGATAGCAGAGTAGATTTCTTCTGGATTTCTTCTAGATTTCTCTGGAATCCTAAATCTTAATAAGCTTGCATACCAGTCCTAAAACTTCTCAGCCAAACAAGTTCATTTGACCACTTTTCACGATTCAGTCCGAATTTCATAGCGGATTAGTCCTTTTTAGCTCTCGAAGAATCAAAACGGGCCAAAATCTTTGAATCACCTCCAAACTCCAATCCAACTGAACAACTATATTCCTTCTACTATTTTATACAAGTTTTCCTTCTGCAACAGGTTCAGATTCAGCCCTGAGACTCAGCTATTCGTGTTTTCAGCCGTTTTGAGTAAAAGTACTATTCACTTTAACCCTAATTCTATTTTCGTTTTAGTCTTCGATTCAGTCTCATTTTTACTCTGGATTTCTTTAAACTGCCTCTCGTGTGAACTATTTCTATTGGACTAAATTCAAACTTGCTTCAGAATGTGAATGTTGCAATTTAGTCCAATCAGCTTCCATATTTACAATTAAATCCTCTTTGTAGATTCTTTATTCAGCCCAGTTTAAAACTTTGACTTGTGAATCCATTCCTCCTTCAGGCCTTGCCTTACACACCTATATATACATAGATGTGCACACACCCAGCCATACCATATATATATACATAATACAATACACACATATACAGATGCATACGCAAACACATACACAAATCTTCTTAGCCCCACAGTTGTGTATATATTCAGACCACACAAGACTGATACAAATACACACACATTTAGATATATATGTATATACATGTATATGTATAAACAAGTTATACATATAATTGTGCACTTACTTTTCTTTTGCTGCAGCACCTACACCACATTACCATTTACACACACCCCTCAAACACAATTGAAAATACACAGCATATACACACAGATACTCATACATCTAATCTAGACTAGATTATTCTTGGAATATGATCAAGGGTATCCCAATACCTTAATCCAAAAAGTTGGCAGCCAGATTCTACCATTAAGACCATTTTCACAAAACAGTCCAAGGAGTATCGTAGATTAGCCCATTTCCTGATTTTCCAGAAACCTAAAAAGGCTAAAAACCTCAACTCAACTCCAAATCCAAATCTGATTCAGGGAATACCTCCCAAATGCTATTCAATACAAAATCTTCTTCTGTGAGGATCTCAAAATCTTATCCTAAATCCCAGAATTTCAGTTTTGACAAAATCCAGGTTCTAAATACCTTAATTACCCTATTTTCTTTATCGTTCAAAAGTTGATCAGAAACCCTAAATCTCATCTTATGTCTCTGCCAAACTATTTGTTAAATTAATTGATCTTTAGCAGCAAAAATCAAAATCCATCTCTATCTAAGCATTTCACTGAAATTGCAATTTAGTCCAGATAATTTCCTAAGTTGCATTTCAGTCTAGATTCCAATTATCCTCAGCTTTGTGATCTAGCCCATGGGACTTTTCATATTGCAACCACATTGTAAATCTTGCACAAAACCCCCTCATATTCATTGATTTTGCAAATCAATCCACATTCCACCAATCAGGCGTAGAACAACGCCACTTGTTCGCCAGAACAGTGAAATCCGCCACCTCAACCCGAAGGTAAGTCTGTTGCATGCTCAGCACACCAGATAAGCCAGCCTTACAACATAATTCAGCACACACACCAATCTTTACTCCGGTTCATCTTCTTCTTCCTCGGCCGCGTGAAGGAGACGAAGCCGCTACGAGACGCTAACACTCCAGTCAACTCCCCAAGGTGAGAATTTTGCTTCTCTCACTCCCTTCTGTCACCTCGAGCGTCCACACAAGTTCCAGTGAACCACGGCGCCGGAATTTCCCATTTTGGTTGCCGCCGGCCACCGCTCCTGTTCCCCTATCGGACCCTCCTCCGGTCCTTAATCGAGTCAAACTAGTAGGATGAAATGACCGTTCCGAACCTAGGAACAATTCCCTCTCGCCCCACACTGCCTCAATTGAAATGAGAAGCCCCGTGTATGAAACGCCCAAATTCCTTCTTCTTTGCCTACGGCCGCGTCACCAAACCCCTCGTCGGCGCCGCCACTCCCAAATTCCCCGTGGTTGTACCATCTGGAACACCCTGGGAGCTTAGCCGTGGCCTTAATTTTGAAGCTTTAGTGTCCCATTGCCCTGGCACCGTCAACGCTGTCGTCCTCATCCATTGCTCCGGCGCAACCCGCCGTTGACCAGCCGCCGGCCAACGCATCCACTCCAGCACGTGGAGAATGATGCTGTGCATCTCCTAGACACCCTGGATCCTCGTGCCAAAGCCCAAGTGACAGAGACCCTTTTTGCTGTGGCTTTGGCGTGCCGCTGCCGCCAGCCATTCTCGATGACGCCACCTTGTCCTCCGGCAACGCCTCGCTAAAGAAAACATAGTTGCCAACTACAACGTCTCTTGAAACCCACTGGAACATTCCCAATTTGCATGCCAACATCTGTGCCAAAACAGTGCACTGTGCCGTGTCACCACCGTACTTCCTTATCGCCGTTCATCGCCGTCCGGCCATCTCAGTTCCTGAAACCACCACATTAGATTCCTGTTGTCTTCGCCTACCTCTTAGACATAGTTGGCGAAGCAAGGCTCAAACAAATCGATCAAATACTCAAAACCCTAGAAATTGGCAGTAGCCAGACATTCAGTTTAGTGTGTCTAGGGATGTTTTCGTAAAATCCTTGACTTTCTGGACCTTCCTGTGAAAACCAATTTGTCAAATAGCTACCTTACTGCATTATGCACCTAATGCTTGAATCAAATCCCATTTTTCCCACTGGAAACCTCCTAAAACATGTCAATGCCATTCTTGGACATTGCCATCCCTTGTCAGTTCATGCCAAACCAGTGTCAGCCAGTGGCATTAGCCCAATTAAGCTACTTTCATGCATGCAAACTGAAATATACTTTGTCTACCAAGTTCATAATCTCATGTTCTACATTTTCTTCAATTATTGTATCACGAGAAAACTCCATCTTGACCTATTTTCATCTATGTCATCCGTCGACGTCCAAACATCGCCATGTTCGCGTCCAATCTAGAAATCAACTTTGCCCTAGTATTTTGACCATCCAACTAAGGCCCCAGACATGTTCCACTTGTTTATCGACCCCAGCCTCGAAGGAAACCCTAGCAGGTCAACCTATGCCTTATCAGTTCACGTTCAATGCCATTCTCATCGACATGCCTATGTTGTTTGCAACCTTAGGAACCTCAGATTGAAAATCCGTTCGCGTCACCTTGCCCACCTTGTCTTCAACCTCACATATATATAATCTGATCGTCCATCCAAACCCCAGATAAAGTTTTCCTTGTTCTCTAAGTCAATCCAGCTTAGACCAAACTTATCAATCCCCTTTCGACCATTCTTTTAATCTTATCTCAGTATTCAACCACTTGAACCCTATCAAACCTAAATATGTATTTATATAAACAAATATAGTAATTATTATTTTTGCTTGCTTATTGATTGACGTCGAACTAGATACCAAGCGAGGCGAGCACTAGAACATCAATACCCTGGTAGCTCCTTCAACTGGATTTTACGAAAGCAAGGCAAGTATTATTCTTGACCATATTGAACATGTTTTGTTAATTTTATGCTGTTATCCCCTATTTGATAATCTATATAGTTTTACCATCTTGCATCAAAAAGAATATTTTATAAAAAGATAAAGGTTGGTCTGATGAAGGTGTTGTAAATGGATTTGGGAAATCCTGATGGAAGTGTTGAGAATGGAAGTTGAATAACTTGATGAAAATGTTATATATGGAATTGAGTAATCTTGAGGAGAGCCAAAGGAGGGCTCGAATCTTGTATTAAAATATGATTATAAAGTTAAGGACATAACCAACTATTATTTCTACCCAGCGCCATAGTACCCGTATCAACCACAGACCTGGTATGGGACGGGCCTAGTCGAGTATCTTATCCAGAAACTAGTACACCTCCACAATGGGAACGTATATGTGTATGTATGTGGTGGCATGAAGGGAGACTGCCCTGTTGAGGGTTCTGGAGCTATAGGCCCAACCGGTGGGTGTAGCGGATGCGTCCGACTACACAGGTATGGTGGTACCATACCAGTGGAGGGAACTAGTGGAAGGGTTTGAAAAAGGCTTTGTTCTCTTGATGATGTCACGTATTATCAGAAATGCAGAGCACTGTTAACGAACACCGACATGGTAATCAAGAGATTCTGTGGGTAAAGTGATACCCCTCTGCAGAGTAAAATGTGGATATTCACTCCTTACTTCCAGGTTGGAAGCTGCGTCACGACAGGAAAGGAGACCTACAATTGGTCTCACCCTGTGGTACAAGTGTTCAGTAGAGTTTGCTTAAAATGGAGTCTTTTACAATCACAAATGAATTTGGAATGGAAAACTTATTCGGGTTAAAGTGATATAATATAACAATATCTTTAGAATAGTTTAGGTATGCATGACGCATTTATATTCTCAAATACTTGTTGAGTGCCTCGGCACTCATCCTTGCTATATCTATATCCTTGTTAGACCCTAAGTACTCCTTCGACGATGTGATGCCGATCGGTGCAGCTGAGGAGGTTTATCCAGAGGAAGGCAACTATACTTCGATCCCACCTACTTCAGCGTTGGTGATGGAGAGTGATTGTTGCGACCATCTCGGAACTATTCCTTTGAGGAATAAGAATATGTATGTAATTGTAATTAAGCACCTTGTTATATTAAACCATGTTTTTTGCTTCGCTACTCTGTAACGAACATTTGTCGGATAATATAACTTTATTCGGGAAATGTTCAAAGATCGGGTGTACTACCATGTGGGTGGTATGCCAGGTCACGGCACTCATCAACTCGCACCCCGCGGTCGAGTTGACCAGCTGGTCAATCCGTGGGAGTGGGAAGTTGTCTTTGGGGCAAGCGTAGTTGAGGTCGGTGAAGTCCACGCACATTCGCCACTTACCGTTTGACTTCTTCACGAGGACGGGGTTCGCAAGCCACTCAGGGTGCATGACCTCCCTAATGAACCCCGCCTCCCTGAGTTTGGCGATCTCATCCTTGATCGCCTCTTGGCGTTCAAGGGAGAGATTTCTCAGCTTCTATTTGACCGGGGGGTGACCGGGGGTCACAACGAGCTTATGCTCGATGACGTCACGGGCGACACCTTGCATGTCGGAGGGTTTCCATGCGAAAACATTAGAGTTCTTGCGTAGGAAAGCCGCGAGTTGCTCCGCGCGCTCTTCGGGGAGATCCGCCCCAATCTTGATGGTCTTGTCCGCGTCGTCCGGGGACAGCGGGACCTTCCGGAGGTCCCCCTCCGGACGTGGCTTGGGGGGAGACCTCCCAGAGGGGACGGCTGTGGCGTCCGGCGCCGGGGAAGAGGTCTCTCCCCCTCGGGTCTTGATCATGTTGACGCTCCCGATCATCGTGGCGGCGCGCTTGTACAAAGCGCGGGCCAAGTTTTAGTCACCTTGGGCGGTGATCACGCTGTGAGGCCCGGGGATCTTCATGCAGAGATAGCTCTGGTGGATCACTGCCCCCAAGCGGTTGATCGTGGTCCTCCCCATGATTGCGTTGTATGAGGAGGGGAGGTCCACCACATCGAACTGGACCATCTCCGTCCGGTAGTTGTCTGGGGTACCGAAGGTCATGGGGAGATCCACCTTCCCCACCGGGTGGATCATCTTCCCCGGGACAAATCCCTGTAAGGGTCCTGCTGCGGGCTGCAATAGCTTCTCGTTGACCTGCATCTCCCTAAACGCCTTCAGGTACAGGACGTCGGCGGAGCTTCCACCATCGACGAGGATGTGTGCCAGGTGGCAGTTGTAGATGGTGGCGGAGAGGATAAGCGCGTCGTCATGGGGGAAGCGAACCCCGCGCGCGTCCTCCGTTGTGAAAATGAGGGGGACGTCCGACCACTTTGGTGGCTGGGACGCATGCATCACCCCCACAACCTTTACTTCACGTGCGCACTCCTTGCGCTGCCGTTTGGAGTCTCACCCCAAGGCAGACCCTCCCGTGATGACGTTGACACACCTTTGGGAGGTTTGGAAGGGGAGCACTTCTGATGGGCCCCCTTCCTGCGTTTGTCCTTGCTGCTTCCCCATGGGGGCAGGAAGGTCCGGTAAAGCCTGCTAAGAGGACAAGGAGACGGGAGTCCCCCCTTCCCATGCTGGATGAGGAATGCGGCGAAGTGTTGGAGAAGTTGGTGGCATTCCTGAGTAGCATAGGTATTGGGCTTGTGGAAAGTACACCACAGGCCTTCCTTGCCTCCTGCGGCGGGACCTTCATGGCCACGGGACGATTGCCCCTCCCCACAGCCTTTCGGATTGGGGAAAGGGCGGTTGCCCTTGAGGGCGTCGTGCGAGCCGCCTCCGCCCTCGAGGACAAAGCTGTCCCAAGGTCGTGGCTCACTACGATTACCCCTCTTGGGGCTCTTGAGGGGGTCCCTAGCCGCCCAGTCGACCGGGGGGGGGAACTCCCTGGTTTTTCTTCCAGAAGTCGTCCTCCTTCGGCCGAGCGTATTTCTCGAGTATAGTGAAGAGCTCGTCGGCGGAGGAGGGGCAGCTTCGGGTGAGTCACCGATGGAGCTCCCCGGGAAGGATCCCGCTCTTGCATGCCTCAATGACTATGGAGTCGGGGATGTGAGCCACTTTGCTCTTTACCTGGGCAAAGTGCTTAAAGAAGCTGCGGATGGTCTCCCCTGTCCTCTGTCGAACAGTGTACGGCTGCGATGAATCCAGGGGATGCACGTAGTTCCCATGGAAGTTCGCACAAAATTCACGCTTGAGCTGCGCAAAAGACCTAATGGAGCTAGCCTTCAGGTTGTAAAACCATGAGCGGGCGATCCCGGTCAAGTAGAGGGGGAAGACATTGCACTGGACTGTCTCGTCCCCCCAGCCGCTGAGATGGCTGTGGAATACACCTGCACAAACTCGTAGGGATCGGCATCACCGTTGTAGTGTTCAAGGTGCGGCAGTCGGTAAGGCCGCGGCCATCGAATGCCCCGGAACCGGCGGTAGAGCGGTTGGTTAGCCCCCTCCACCTCTCGGGGAGAGTCCCGGTCACTGTCCCCTTTGATGGGGGATGCGTGTTCGTTGTCAGAGTCGGGAAGGGGCCCAAGGGGTCAGTCGACATGGCGGTAGCACCTCTTTTCCTCTGGGTTAGTCGAGCTAACTTCCCGGACATTTGGGCACCCCGCAGTGGCGGCGGTTGCTTCTTCAGTGGGCCTCTTTCCTCGGCCGGGATGGGAATGTGGTTCACCGCGTCCGCAACCCAGGGGTGGCTCCAGCCAGTCGCACAGGGGAGGCTCTCCATACTTGGTGGTACGCATTTGCTCAAACTCCTCCCGAGTAAAGCGGATCTGATCCACTAGGGGAGCCCTCGAGGGCGGTCTCGGGGGAGGAGGGAGCTCTTGCGTAGTGGACGCGAGCTCGGGAGAGACTACCGGGGTATGGGCGGAACCCACCGCCGGACGGTCCCCGAGAGCACCGCCGGGAACCGGAGAGGGGGGCCCTGACGGGGGAGATTCGGTGGCGACACGGGAGCTGTCTGGCGGGCCGCTTTCGGCCGGATGGACGCGATCGGCGGGACGAAGCCGGCTCCCGGCCTTGGGAGAGCCCCGGGTGCGAAGTGAATCACCGGCATGGGAAAGGCCCCGGGGACGGGGTAAACTCCCAGCATCGGGAACGCTCCCAGGGTCAGGAAGGCTTCAGATGTCGGGCCCGCCGGGGGAGCGTAACCTCCGGTGGAATCATAGGTCCCGGGAGCGACCTGACCTCCGAGAATCGGAGGGGCCACTGGGTGTCCCATAAACGGGGGCATTGCCCCCATGAACGGGAACTGTGGCGGGTAGATGGGGGCCGGCGGCCGCGCTAAGACGCGGAGGAGTTCATCCATCTAGCGCTGGGCGCGGAGTTGGCCCTCCACGAGAGCCTCGAGTAATGTGTCCCGGGAGGCCAGAGGAGCCACCAGGGGAAAGCCAGCCCCCCAGGGCGCCCACGGTCACAGGGCCGGACACGGAGGCTTGTCCACCGGAGACTACCGGAAGGGTTAGAGGAGGCACCTGGGTGTGACCGTGTCCGGGCGGTAGCATCGGGATGGCCGTGCTTTGGAGGGGTGGCGCCGAGTCACTGGGACCGGCGTCACCCAGTAGGGCGCGAGCCCTCGTTCTTGGGGGAGCCATGGCGATTTGTCGCGAAGTCCACACGGTCGGCGCCAACTGTCGTGGTATTACGAATACCCCGGCAGGTTTTTTGGTTGTTCCTAGCGAAGAAAAGACGACGCGAGCTGACCGCGTCACCGGTCCTCTCCCGTCGGGCAAGCACGAAGAATGACACAAGGATTTATACAGGTTCTGGTCTCAGTGCAGACCCTAGCCCTGTCGACGTGCTCCCAACAAGATTTGGCTGGGGGAGTTATCTCGGGGAGAGAGTACTCCTAAGCACGCCTATTCGTTTGTGTATTCATGTAAAAATGAGTTCTCCTTTCCATGACAGGGATACAAGGGCTTATATAGGCCCAAAAGATGCAAAAAGACTAAACTTCCCCGTCCGCAACCGTTGGATGGAAGGGCACTAGCATCCTTCTTCCGGTCAACGGGGCTTAGATGCTTGACAGGTGTCCTCGCCAATTCCCGAGGTGCTTCTCGCGTGATCCTCACGTGACCCGATCACTAGGGGCCTTGCCTCCGGGCAAATGGCAGCGCCCAGGACAGGTGTCACCGGGGGCCGTGCCTCCGGGCAAATGGCGGCGCTCGGGACAAGGGTCACCGGGAGCCTTGCCTCCGGGCAAATGGCAGCGCTCGGGACAGGTGTCACCAGGGGCCGTGCCTCCGGGCAAATGGCGGCGCCCACCGGGACTTGGGGCCACTGGGGACCTCACCTCTTACCTAGGCGATCCCGCGGAGATTTCCCCCAACAGAGGATAAGGTTCACCGGATACTTATGTTGGGCCACCGTCTTATGTAGGGGCCGGTGTGCCGGGCACATCCCGATCCCCCTCTTCCCGAGTGAAAAGGGGGAGAGGGTGTAGGGCGTTAGGTGGCTGTCTCGCATAGCCAAATGAAAAGGCCCATCCGGACGAGGGTGTCGGGCGTCAGGTGGTTGAGCGCCACCCCATATTCCTAGAGGAACTCCTGGAGCAATGGGTGCACTACAAGCCAGAGGCCGGCCTCTATGGAGGCCTCGAAGACGACCACCTCCCTAGCCCAGTGGCGAGGCATGATCTCCTTCTTCGGGGGGATCCAGACGTCCCCATCCGCGAGGACCTCCCACTCCACGAGGGACTCCAAGTCCCCAAGGTGAACTAAGAAGCCAGAGGAAGTCCGCGGTGACTTCCTCCGGGGGCACATCGGTAGCTTTGGTGCGGCCATTAGGAGCCATCTAGGTTTCTGGGGGCCTAAGCTTCCGGGAGTCTATGTTTCCGGGGAGGATTTCCGGGGGTTGGGTTTCCGGGAGAGGCTCAGAGCGCCGGTGTGAACTTGGAGGCTAAGGCTTGGATGTGAGCTTCCGGGCCCCCCTGGGCCCTACTTATAGTGCCTAAGCGTGGCCCGATGGGTGACACGTCGCCCCTTCGGATCAATCGGGGCCGCCCATTTCAAGCGTCACGCACAAACCGATGAGACGAGCGGGAAACGGCGCGCGCACGTTCGAACCACGCGAAGCTATCATGACCGATGGCGCACGGCAATCGAGGCCTGCGACGTCATGATTATCGGTGCGGGGCGCGTGAGAAATGTCTCAGGAATTAGCAAGGACACTTATGAGCCATCCGAGTACCTTGGCCGGCGGAATGACGACGGTGCCCTCCGATCCAACGGCTGCGACTAGGGTAGTTTAGTAATTTGCATCTTTTGGACCTATATATGCCTTTGTACCCCACTTTTGTATGGAGGACAATTCATTATCATCAACACACAAGAAACTCGTAGGCGTGCTCAGGAGCAGTCTCCCCACGAGAGAGCTCCCCCAACCGACTCACATCAGGAGCACGTCGATAGGACTAGGGCTCCCACTAGGGCCTGAACCTTTATAAACCCTTCACTAGTACAGAAATGGAGTCTACTAACCCCTATATTCTATCGGTTATTAGCGCTTTAGTAGAAAACCTATAGAAAATGTGCCTCGCGGCCATAAAAGGCCAACGGGTGTATTTTTCCTATCGTTTTGTAAGAAACTTACCGATAGAATAAATACTATGATTTACTCTAGCGGTGATGAACATATTTGCCGTTAGAAGAGATGCATAAGTACTGACGAGAGAATGTTGTGCGCCGATAGGACTGATCGACTTCTACAACTAGTCTTATTCTATCAGTACTGTATGTATATACCGACAGAATATGTACAAAAATTCCTATCGGCAATATGTAGTGTGCCGATAGAACCGTTCGCCTTCTACAAATATTTTTATTCTATCGGTAATGTATTACTTTACCGTTAGACTATATCAAAAATTGCTTAGAACTGTTCATCTTCAAATAGTTTTATTCTATCGGTAATGAATGTTTATACCATTAGAATATAGCAAAAATATTTATAACTGTTCGCCTTCTACAACTAGTATTATTCTATCGGCAATGTACGTATATACCGACAGAGTATGGACAAAAATTCCTATCGGTAATTTGTATTGTGCCGATAGAGCCGTTCGACTTCTACAGATTTTTTTTTCTATCGGTAATTTATTTTGTACCGTTAGAATATATATAAAATGACTAACGGTATGCGGTTTTTGTACCGATAGAATTTATCTAGTACTATAAATACAGGGGTATGTCTCTTCATTCTCACAGTTCATCTGGGGCTCGTAGTCCTAACCCGTAAGCTCCATGGACGGCCGGCCCACCTCTACAGGCAACCGCTGCACCTCCGCACCTCCATCGACGCCCTCTACACTTCGGCATCCCAAGCAAGGTACATAAATCATTCTAATCTGATTATGGCAATTATTCTGCTTTTTTTGTATCCTTCATTTTGATGTGTCTTTTTTTCAATATGATTATGATCTTTGCAGGTCCTTGGATGATGCTCATGAGGGGCAACATATTTCACGGTTCTTCATCACAGTACGCTGCCTACGTTGGCTTGTTGGCAAAAGAAACGGTGAAGATCACCGTCGAGAGCTGGAACGACGTGAAGGGCGAGATCTTGGTTGGCTCGGTCGAGAAGATCCTTAAGCCCTGCGTGTTTCTCAAATCAGGACCTATAGAAAGCATGTTACATTTTTTTGCATGCACCAGCTTGTGCCCAGATGCTTACCTGCTTGGAGAAAAAGAATTGTTGTTATTTGCATAGCCATTCTACACCATCACTACACAGAACAACATCTTGGAATGTCGGTTCTTTTTGTTAATGGAGTTGAGTTGAGTTGAGCTGATCGAGTTTGAGTCCGAGGAAATCACCAATACGTACAAATGTAAGTCGACGGCAGTTCCAGCTCCTCGGGCGTCTTCGAACTGAACTCCTATGGTTAAGTCCAATGTGGTTCAGACATTTGCTGTTTTGGATGAATGGATTTGTGATGTATCAGGTCTAACATGTAGTCACTAGTTGCATTGTCGTCACCTGCAAAGGTTCTCTTTTATGTAAAATGTATGGGCCACTGGGTCCTCGTCGTGATCTGTTGTTAATTTTAGACGTGGCTATTCTAATATACATCGAATATGTGAATTGTTGTATATTTGTGTATCATGTATTGCTAATTGGGACATGAACTTGAATGTGTAGGCAGTATTTGTGTATTTAATTGTATTGGTAGGTAGGTGTGTATTTGTACTGCTGTTTTAGACATGCACTTGAATTTGTGAACTGACATGTGTATGTTTGTACCTGAATTTGTGAACTGGCATGTGTAATTTCTTTGGCAAGATGAAGTCCCAAGTACCTAAGAAAAGTATTTTTGTGTCTCCTAGTTAATCCACAAATTAGCATTTCTTGAAATATTGCTTTATCTTCTAGTTAAGATCTGTTTGATGTAAGATCTGTTTGATGTTACATTGATATGATTCCTTGGATGTGGGAACTGGTGTCATGTGTGTCCCAGTTTCATACAAGTACCTCCTCTAACGGTAAATACACATATTTACCGATAGAAAACACATATATTTGCTCAGTCATGCATCATCTAACGGTAAATACACATATTTACCGATAGAAAACACATATATTTGCTCAGTCCTGCATAATCTAACGGTAAATACACATATTTACCGATAGAAAAACTCATGTTCGTGTGTCATGCATCATCTAACGGTAAAGACACATATTTACCGATAGAACAAGGCCTGTACTTGCTCAGTAATGTACATTCTCTAACGGTATATGTGTGTTTTTACCGATAGAATATGTGAGAGGCAAATTACCTTAGTTAGTCTAACGGTTATTTCATGTATTTACCGTTAGAAAAAGTTCCATTATAAGGAAAACCCCACTCGACCATTGCTGAGCTGCTCTTTAATTTGTTCTGTTGCACTCTGTGTCCCTCTGTTTGTGATGAAAGTTCCACTCTCGCAGCTACACTGCTAGGGTGATCAGCACAAGCTGAAGGGAAGTTGATTGCGCCTCTCTTTAAGGTATGATTAATTGTCGACAGTTATCTCTGTCTCCCTCTAGATCTCCCTCCCTCTCTACTTGCAAGCTAGCTGTATTGTGTAGTTCCAATTAAGTTTGTAGCTGTAAGCTTGGGAGCTAGGTAGCTGGAAATGCGTCATGTTTTAGGAGCTAACTAGCTTGTATTGTGTAGTTAGCTAGGTTAATTAGTGTTAATTTCGTCAGGCTAGGGTTCAACACATCTGTTGTAAGAGGCTGTACATGTACATATACATAACTTAATCGGGCAGGTTTCATGCATGCATGGCTGACTCGTTAAATTTTGTTAATTGTAGATGGACAGGAAATATTGGATGTATGGAATAAAACGTACTACTTTTGAATATTTGGATGGTGTGAATGAGTTTATTAAATTTGCTGAGCAACAAAAGGAGAGGAAGGGAGAAAAAAATATGCTCTGTCCTTGTACAGATTGTATGAACTTGAAGAGGTTTAGCAACTCTGATCAAATTAAGAGTCATTTGATTCGTCGTGGTTTTAACGCGTGATACACCCGTTGGATATGGCATGGCGAAGATCTCGAGGAAACAAGCACCACTACTACCAATCAGCAGGACTCAGATGTGGATTGCAATAATATCGATGATCATCCGAATTGTGATAATGTTCATTCTGATGTGCACGTAGATGATGATGATGATGATGACAATCTAGATGAGATGTTACGTGATGTAGAGGAAGATTACAACGAAAACGACTTCTGTGAATTTGAGAAACTGATTGCTGACTCTGAGAAGCCTCTGTTCCCTGGATGTGCAACATTTACAAAACTGTCTTCTGTGCTGAGATTATATAACTTGAAGGCAGGCAACGGTTGGAGTGATAAGAGTTTCATGGCACTATTAGATCTTCTAGCGGACATTCTTCCAGAGGGAAATGAGTTGCCAAGATCTACTTACCAAGCCAAAAAACTGTTGTGTCCGTTGGGAATGAAAATCGAAAGAATACACGCATGCCCAAATGATTGTGTGTTGTACCATAACGAGTACTCCAATTTGCATGTTTGTCCAAGATGCGGCACATCGAGGTATACGCGTAGGGACCGGATTGACAGTGAACGTCACGAGGTAAAGAAAGGACCTCCGGCGAAAACAGTGTGGTACTTGCCTGTGATACCTAGATTGAAGCGGCTGTTTGCAAATCCGAAAGTCGCGAAGCACTTGCGTTGGCATGCTGAAGCCCGGAAACAAGGCGGAAAACTGAGACACCCAGCTGATTCTATTCAATGGAGAAACATCAACAGAACATTTGCTGAGTTCGGCGGCGAACTTAGCAATATAAGGTTCGGGCTGAGTACAGATGGTATGAACCCACATGGTAATATGAGCAGTCGGCACAGCACTTGGCCGGTTCTTTTATGCATCTACAATCTTCCTCCTTGGTTATGCATGAAGCGCAAGTACATCATGATGGCGTTACTAATCTCAGGACCCAGACAACCCGGAAATGATATTGACGTGTTTCTAACGCCTTTAATCGAGGACTTATAGAAATTGTGGAGCGAGGGGGTGCAGGTGTGGGATGCATACAAGAAAGAGAATTTCATCTTGCGGGCCCTAATATTTTGCACCATAAATGATTTTCCGGCCTACGGCAATTTGTCTGGGTATAGTACGAAAGGAGCCAAGGCTTGCCCTATTTGCCTAGATGAAACTGAGAGCATGTGGATGCGAAACTGCAGGAAAACAGTGTACATGGGTCACCGCAGGTTTCTTCCGGTGCATCACACGTACCGTGAGAAGAGGAAATCATTTAACGGGAAGCCTGAGAAGGGATCAGCTCCAGTGTTTCTGACCTGTAAGGAGATTTACTCGCGTGTGAAGGACATCAAAGCTGAGTTCGGTAAGCATTCTAAACCTCGAGAAAAAAATGTTTGGAAGAAGAGATCGATTCTCTGGGATCTATCGTACTGGGAGCACTTACAAGTTCGACATTGCATTGACGTCATGCATGTAGAGAAAAATGTCTGTGACAGTTTGATTGGTTTGTTGTTGAACATTCCAGGAAAGACAAAGGATGGTGTGAAAGCTCGTCGTGACATGGTGAAAATGGGGATAAGGACTGAGCTTGCACCTTTAGAGAATGGAAAGCGTATATACCTCCCTCCGGCCTGCTATACATTGTCCAAGAGCGAAAAAACAGAACTCTGTCGGTGCCTGCACGGTGTTAAAGTTCCATGTAGGTACTCCGCGAACTTGAAAAAACTTGTGTCCATGAAGGACCTAAGACTAGTTGGCACAAAGTCCCACGACTGTCATGTCCTGATGTCACAAATGCTTCCCATTGCTATCAGAGGCATTCTCCCAGTTAAAGTCAGAGAGACAATCACAAACCTATGTTATTTCTTCAACGCAATATCTTGCAAGGTAAGTACGTGCACTCGTACTATAAGTTCATTACCTCCATCTGTGGAGCTTAATTAGAAGATTTTTCTGATTGAATATTTGGCGCAACTGTGTCCTCGTATGTAATTGATCCGGATGGACTGGACGCTTTGCAACGCGACGTGGTTACAACTCTTTGTCAGCTCGAGATGTATTTCCCTCCATCCTTTTTTGAGGTTATGGTCCATCTGATTGTTCACCTTATCAGAGAAATTAAGTTTTGTGGACCCGTGTGCCTGCGCTACATGTATCCATTTGAGAGATTTATGGGTGTATTGAAGGGATACGTAAGGACTCGTCGTCGACCCGAGGGGAGTATCATGGAAGGTTATGAAGCCGATGAGGTGATTGAATTTTGCACAGATTATATGGCCGGGGTTGACCCAATTGGCGTTCCTAGGTCCCGACACGAGGGTAGGCTTCAGGGCATCGGAACGATTGGATTCAAAGCTATCGTCCCCGCTCGTGATGTGTACGCAAAATTACATTTTTGGGTCTTACAACACATGAGCACAAGGTAATGTTACGGTCACAGAATCCTTCGAAGTCAGACGTTTGGGTCAGCAGAGAACATAACGGGAAATTTGCTGAGTGGATCCAAGAAAGAGTCACGCGAGCTGCCGAGGGCTCCGTAAGTGAAACTGTGACATGGTTGGCTAGAGGCCCAAGATTCACTGTAGGGACTTGGCAGGGGTACGACATCAATGGGTATTCATTTTACACAAGAGCTCAAGACGCCAAGAGTAGCACGCAATGTAGTGGAGTGTCACTATTTGCTATTTCCGAGGATGCCAGGTCAGTAAGGGCGCTGAACTCATATTACGGTGCTATTGACGAAATATGGGAGCTCGATTACGGATTACTTAAGATTCCCCTGTTTTGATGCCAATGGGTCGAAATCCCTCGAGGTGTTCAAGTTGACAGTTACGGGTTTACTCTCGTCGATCTTGGTAGAGTCGGACCCCAAGACGATCCATTCATACTTGCAAAGCAAGCCACACAGGTATTCTACATCGTTGACCGGCCAATCCAAACTTGCATGTTGTCCTCCACAGTAAGAGACGTATTGTTGGGGTCGAAGATGTTGTCGACGAAGAGGAGTATGACCAATTCGATGAAATACCTCCAATTTTAGAGGACATTCAATCTATCCGTACTGAAGATATCAACGAAACAACGTATCTGCGAGATGACCACGAAGAAGGATTGTGGGTTGAGAACCATTGATGATTAATTTCTATTTCAGGGATAAATGCCAAGCAAATAGCCCACAAGTTCTGCAGCAAGGTGAGGAACTTATCATTAATACATCAGGCAGTACATTTTTCTTTAGAACTTAATGATGATAAGCTAGTTCACAACATTAATATATCTCAATTTTACTCCACAGCATGAGTTCTAACATGTACAGTACCTTTATCCTGTAAATACTTAATTCTTCCCTTCAAATAGCACTTGCAAAAATCTCATCGCAGCCTCTTGCTTCTTCAAATTAAGCTCTCCAAAAATCAATTTTTCTGACGGTATTTTGTTATTTCTTGTCGCGCCCGAAACTGGGACAACGACTACTCCTGTAGAGACCTAGCTCGCTGCAGCTAGTCCCATTCTCACAAACCTTTGACTTCCCAGGATGAGTCATACACAGGAGTATATTACATTGCAACAGAGTACTCACAAAATATTAAGCAGTGTGGCCTGCTGGCCATAATATTACATAAAGAGGATTACAATGCCTACAAGGCATTCAAGGTTTAGCAAAATATTTAACTACACAGCAGAAGATAGGTGACCCTCCCACAAAAGAAGTAGACGGCAGAACAACACACATCAGGGCTCTGGCGGAACTGGTTCTCCTCCTTCTGGATCCACGAAGAACTCCATGCCATCATCTTGATCAAGGTAGGCTCCATCTATTGAGTTGAATGTTGCAAGGGTGTGCACTTACGTACTCAGCAAGTCATAGGTAAGAATAGATACATATAGTAGTGATGGTATGAACCTAGACTAGTCAAGAATTATGGTTGTTTATAAAATAATCTTTTACTTCCATACCTCATCTCATCTTATTTCGTGGCAGCACTTTTCAGATTATAGCACTACCGCGACACGTCGACACACGACAGCCCACGGCAGCACTCCTTATCATGACAACACATGTCATTTGGGTAATCTTGATTAAACATATTTTATTTAGAGAAATATACTTGTGTCACACCCCGTGGATTTAATCCACCACAGCAGACTCCTATAAACCCGGGAGCTCGGAGTATTCGAATACGTTTTTAACTCTGTAGAGAGGTACCAATTTACCAGCAAGATATTCCACTTTCAAACCTTTCCTATCATAACAAAATGATTGGACCCCTGACTCACTTCATATTGTGAGCGGCAAGGTGGAAATAATAAAAACTTTTGTTATGTATCACTTACAATTCACCCCCGACCCTGTGGTTCTCAGCGAGACACAGTTGTGGCAGGTTGTATCCAAACCTCCACCCCTTTGCTTATTCCCATTACTGGGTCAGCATGCTAGATCACCTTCAGTGATATGTGTGGGAGCCGCACTCCGTGCTTATCGTGCATCACTACACATCTGATGCAGGGGTTTCATGTGCGATCCACATAATTACTTGTTCAGGCCTGTCCCATTCCAGGCTTGCGGTTAGCACGTTGTTCATGCCACTAAACGCACAACACAAGGTTCTAGTCCTTATATGGCAGTGACCAGACCATCCACAATCCTGCACCATCAGTGCCTGCATATCCTTTGCAGTCTAGCACCTCCAGTGCTACAGCCATTCCACACCATTTTTCTGGTCACGGCTAAGGGTTTTATTTAATGACTATAGTTATATACATACATATAGTAGTTCATGGCTCAAAACTTGTTTATTTCACATTTCACAGATAACCAGTCTAGTACTGCCAATTCATAAATCAACCATTCTCAATCTTTCTCATGCAATATTATCTATATTCAAGGTTATGTTTTAGCAACATTTAAAATATAGGTTCAAGATGACCAAGGATATGACTTGCCTTCCGCGTCGTAAAATACAGCAGTTGATGTCGGATCTGTAGTGAAGTCGTCGAACTCGGGCTCTTGATCTGCTCTCCAAACAAACAAACAACCAATGATCACAATCTTTTCAATACATTATTATACTATATGCAATAATGCAAAGATGGAGTCTTGATGATTCTGAAATGATTGGGTTTAGACGCTGATTAGGGTTAAGTTAAGGAAACCAATGTTAAGATTAGCTGTCAAAGGTTTACAAGGTTCCAAATGTCTCAAAGTATCAAAATGATATCAAGGTTGCGACTGGTTCGCTCAAAAATAGCGAACGTCTTTAGGTCGACATTCGGTTCATAGCATCGACATAGGGTCGATGAATGATAGAGGGGTTATCTCAACTTGTGGTAGTAGAAGAAAATGTAGATCACAACTCTACAAATTCAATGGACAAAGTGGTTTTCAAAATGCACAAACAGAAGTGGGTAAACAAGGTCAATGCCACTGGCTGACAAGCTCTGGCGTAGGCCTGACAATGCCAAAAACTAGGGCTTGGCATAACTTTTGATCTGGAGCTCCAAATGATGCACCACTTTGTCTGGGAGGTAGGCTTGAGTAATAGGAACAATTAAGTCAACAGGATCTAGGGCAAGAAATGGCTGGAAAACAAGAATTTCAGTGATGAACTGAAGTGAACACACTGCACTAGATCATTTCTGGACGCAAACTTGGCAAAGCTGTAACTTCCAATCTATGCCGATCTAGGTGTCGGGCTAGAAGAAAAAAATGCTCAGGAGGCTAAGGCACATCTAAAAGACAAAGTGATTTGGGCTAAAACGGCTGGGAAAACTTTTCCGGTGGTCGGCGCCGGAGAAGAACACTGCCAATTGGGGGTTTCTGCTACAGGCCGAGAGAACTTAATTCCTTGCTTGGAGAGTATCTAGGAGGTATAAGAAAGCTTCTGGTAACATCAAATTGATCGGAGGATCACCGGAGAAGCCTGGCGACGATCGCCGGTTTCTGGTGAAGCTCGGGTTAGGGAAAAACTTCCATTCTTGCTCAATTTCGAAATCTAACTTCACAGGCTTGCTTGATTTGGTTCACTGATCAATTTTGTTTACAGAATCGAAAGCTAATTTGTACTGGATTGAGCCACATTACAGAAACAGGGCAAACTGCAATTTCCGGTGATCGCCGGCATTAGAGGTCACCGGGGAGCAATTAAACGATACTACACAGAGAGAATGAGTAGGGGAGCTCACTGATGTTGTTAATTTGGCAGGAGATTAAGTGTAGAGTGTTGGCACCATGAGCCTCCTCGCCGGCTCGCCGGAGAAGAAAACGAAAACAGCAAATTCTGGAACTTGGCTGGTTTCTGGTGATGTGTGGAGGAGCTGCTGCACACAGGAGCGCTTCAATAGGCCAGGCGAAGATTGCAAGGAGGAGACAACGAAGTAATTGGCAACTGGGGATGAGATGGATTGCGTACTGAGCATCAGCGGCGAAGACACAGCGAAGAACGGTGATGCGACGGCGACAGGACTGCAACTGTCCACATTGTCGTTCATCGGGACTTTGCAAAGCTGGAGCAAGCGGTGGCGACAACACTGGCGCGGCGAAGCGACGTGGCGAGGAGTTGCTGACAAAAAGCCGTTGATCGCGCGCGGGAGCAGACGTTGGTCGTCGACGTAGCAGCGACCTTGCCACGGCACTAGCTGGAGCGAGGACACGTGCGCACCGGCATGCACGGTCACAAGCGCGGCGAAGCCTCACCGGCGACGAGCAACCACGGCGCACAAGCACGGCGGTTTCTGGTCGTGCGCACAGTAATCGGCCTGGTCGAAATTTGGACTGAACTGCAGTTTCAATTCTTTGAGTTTTGGACTGAATTGTAAATCTGGAATTCTGGAATGGTTTAAATTGAATTTTCTTTCACTAATCTGGCAGATATATTCAACAGGATATTTGGCAAAGATAGTTGATAAGATTAGACACATTTGAATAATTTTTGATACAAACTGAAAATAGGGTAAATTAGGGTAAAGCAAGATTTGAGTTTTGTCGATTTCGAATTCTGGCATTTAGGGTTTGATTTTGATATCTGCACAGAAGAGAGACTTGTGGCCAATAGCATTTTGAGAAGATTTGCCAAAGAAATTTTGAGTTTGGAGTTAATCTGGAGATTTTAGTCTTTTTGGGTTTTTAGATCTCAGATAGGGACTAATTTGCAATAACTCTTGGACTGATTTGTTAAAAGAGTTTAGATGATAAAACCTGGCTGCCAACTTTCTGGTTTAAGGTATTGGCATACCCGTGATCATGTTCCAGGAATAATCTGGTCTGAACTTGGTCAAGATTTTGATTAAATTTGAATTCAGAGTATTTAGGGTAATATAAGGTATTTCTGTTTTCGAAAACAAAATGGAGTTGATAAATCTGGGATTTAGAGGTAGAATTGGATCTGGGTTCTGAACGCTTTTAGATTCAGGATAACTAATAGATCACATCTGAACAATCTGATCTTGATTTGACGTCACAGGTTAGATTTGGAGATTTTTGGGCTTGAGATAGATACTGATCTGGCTACTACTACTGATACATGCATGCATGCTATTGATGAAAAAGGAAATTTTCACCCCTAAACTCAGGGTGTTACAGATCTTCCCTCCTTAAAGAAATCTCGCCCCGAGATTTACCTAAAACAGGAAAAGATAAGGATAGGTTTGCTTAAGATCTTCTTCCTTCTCCCAAGTAGCCTCTTGCTCTGAATGATTCTTCCATTGAACTTTACACAATCTGATTTTCTTCCTTCTGAGCTGACGTTCATCAGTGGCTAGGATTCTGATTGGGTGCTCAAGATAAGTGAGATTCTTCTGTAATGGCACATCTTGTACATCTATCTGGTCAGTAGGTTCCTTCAAACATTTCCGAAGCTGAGAGACATGAAACACATCATGCACTCCTGCTAATCCCACAGGTAATTCCAATTTATATGATACTTCTCCCTTTCTCTTGATTATCTTAAATGGTCCAATGTATCTTGGAGATAACTTTCCTTTCACTTGGAACCTTTGTAATCCCTTGAATGGTGTGACCTTGAGATACACCAAATCTCCTGGTTCAAATGATAATTCTCTCTGTCGTTTATCTGCATAACTCTTTTGTCGTGATTGAGCTGTTTTCAACCTTTCTCTGATGAGTCTTACATGAGCTTCTGCTTCCTCTACTATCTCTGGTCCTATGACCTTTCGTTCTCCTGGCTCATTCCAATGCAATGGGGTTCTGCATTTACGTCCATATAAAGCTTCAGATGATGCCATCTGTATACTAGCTTGATAACTGTTATTATATGTAAACTCTGCAAATGGTAAACATTTATACCATGATGTTCCATAATCTAGTATACAAGCTCTTAGAAGATCTTCTAGGATTTGGTTGACTCTTTCTGTCTGTCCTCCCGTCTGCGGATGATATGCAGTACTGAAATCCAACCGGGTTCATAGGGTTTCATGCAGTCTATTCCAAAATTTGGAGGTAAATTGTGTTCCACGATCTGAGACTATCTTCTTAGGAATACCATGCAATGCCACTATTCTTTGCATGTATAACTCTGCTAATTTACTACCATCATACATCTTTTTGACTGGTATGAAATGAGCTACTTTAGTAAGTCTGTCCACAATAACCCATATGGAATCATATCCTCCTTGAGTTTTAGGTAATCCTGTAATGAAATCCATACCAATTTCTTCCCATTTCCATAATGGTATTGGTAGAGGTTGTAGCTTTCCTGCTGTTTTCTGGTGTTCTGCTTTAACTCGCTGACATGTATCACAGTTTGCAATGTATTCTGCAATCTCCCTCTTCATATTATCCCACCAGAATCTGGTCTTCAAATCTTGATACATCTTTGTGTTACCAGGGTGTATTGAGTATGGAGTTTTGTGAGCTTCATGGAGAATTATTTCCTTAAGATCTGCGTTTTGAGGTACACAGATTCTTTCTCGATACCATACAATCCCTTGGTTATCTTCAGTGAAGCCTTGAGCCTTTCCTAACTTGATTCGTCTCTTGATCTTACAAATTTCCTCATCTTCCTTCTGGGCATTTCCTATCTGTTCTTCAAGTTGAGGTTTTACTGTTAAAGTAGCTACCGTTCCCTGCGGTACTTTCTCCACTTGATGATTCTGCAACTCTTGTTGTCAGTAAGGGTTCTTCAACATAACCATTCCTTTTAGGTTGTAAACTTTTCTGCTTAAGGCATCGGCCACTACATTAGCTTTCCCTGGATGGTACTGAATACTGAGATCATAATCTTTGATCAATTCCAGCCATCGTCGTTGACGCATGTTGAGCTCCGTCTGTGTGAAAATATACTTGAGGCTTTTATGATCTGTAAAGATCTCGCACTTATGCCCAATGAGATAATGCCGCCATATCTTTAAAGCATGCACCACTGCTGCTAACTCCAAATCAAGAGTCGGATAATTTTCCTCATGTGGTCTCCATTGACGTGAAGCATTAGCCACTACTCGACCTTGCTGCATTAACACACAGCCTATTCCTTGCTTTGAAGCATCACAGTAAACTACAAAATCTTCTTTGCTGTCTGGTAAGGTGAGGACTGGTGTTGTTCTCAATTTCTGCTTCAGCTTCTGAAAACTTTCTTCACACTTGATGGTCCATTCGAATGCAACATCCTTCTTTAGCAGGTTTGTAAGAGATTTGGCAATCTGGGAAAATCCTTCGATGAATCTCCTATAATAACCTGCTAAGCCCAAGAAACTTCTAATCTCTGAAACTGAGGTAGGTTGCTTCCACTCCTTGATTGCAGAGATTTTAGCTGAATCCACTGAAATTCCTTCTGCTGTCAACACATGTCCAAGAAATGAAATTCTTGACATCCAAAATTCACATTTGTCAAACTTGGCATAAAATTGCCTCTCTTGTAGCCTTTCCAAGACTAGGTGTAAATGTTGCTCATGTTCTTCCGTACTCTTGGAATATATCAGAATGTCATCTATGAATACTATGACAAACTTGTCAAGAAAATCCATAAATGTACTGTTCATGACATTCATGAATGCTGCCGGAGCATTGGTCAAGCCAAAAGGTACTACTGTAAACTCATATAAACCATATCTGGTAGTGAAAGCAGTCTTCGGTGTATCTTCCTTCTTGATCTTCAGCTGATGATATCCAGATTTCAAATCTATTTTGAAAAATACTTTGGCTCCTCGAAGTTGATCGAACAAGTCATCAATTCTTGGTAATGGATACTTGTTTTTAATAGTGACTTCCTTCAAAGCCCGATAATCTACACACATTCGTAGAGTTCCGCCTTTCTTCCTCACAAACAAAACTGGGGCTCCCCATGGCGAAGCACTAGGTTTGATAAATCCCTTGTTTTCCAAGTCTTCGAGTTGATTCTTGAGCTCCGCCAAATCTGTAACTGGCATCCTATAGGGACGTTTTGCTATAGGTGCTGCTCCTGGTTTAAGCTCAATACTGAATTCTATTTCTCTGTCAGGTGGCATTCCTGGAAGTTCTTCTGGAAACAC
Source organism: Pharus latifolius (assembly GCA_019359835.1). NCBI lineage: Eukaryota > Viridiplantae > Streptophyta > Magnoliopsida > Poales > Poaceae > Pharus > Pharus latifolius. The sequence continues at coordinate 49,899,381 of CM033326.1, forward strand.
ATAAGAATATTGTTGTACTACAGGCACTTGTTCCAGGCATAACTTTTGCAATGCTTGAACAGATCTTAGTGGTTTACTGACTGATGATCTTTCTGCATAGAATAGAACTCTCTCCCCTTGGCTACTGACAAGACTAAGGGTCTTCTCTTCACAGTCTACTAGACCTTTATGTTGGGACAACCAATCCATTCCCAAAATAATGTCTAGACCTTGGAGTTCTAGAACTAGTAGATTTGTCTCAAATTCTACCCCTTCTATATTGAAGGTTACATTTGGGCAGATCGAGTAGACAGATAATCTAGCCCCTGGAGTTTGTATAATCATAGAGTACTCTAGTGGTACTTGCTCTATATGCATTTCAACTTCAGATGCAAATGCTCTTGACATGAATGAATTTGTAGCACCAGGATCAAACAATATTAAGGCAGATGCAGATTGAATCAGAAATCTACCTAGAAGAATGTCGGTGGCGTTGCCTGCTTCTTGAATTGAAGTATAGTTTAACCTTCCTCCTTGGGTTGTAGCTGGTGCTCTACCTCTTCCTCTTCCTCGATTAGCCATGTTTCCTCCTCTTCCTGCTGAATTTCCTCTAAAATTCTGTGATGGTGATGCTCTGGTTACTACTGGCTGTGTTCCTGCCTAAGATCTGGCAATGGACATCGGAAGTTGTATCCAAGGACAGAATTCTTTGCGATGCCCACGCTGTCCAGAATGGTAACACTCAACACGAGGATGAGGGCAATCCTTCTGAGGATGATTTCCTCTACAGTTGGGGCACAATGTTGTTGCTGGTCTGGGGTTCTGATAGGATGGTCGGGAGCTGGAAGTAACAGGAATTCTTCCTCTAATTGGATTGGGCTGTGGTCGTGTTTGCTGAAACATCCCCCTCTTTCGGCTTTCTTCTCCCATATTCCTCTTCTCTTCCACCTTTAAAGCTCTGTTCACTAGGGTTTGAAATTCCGTAAGTTCATGAGAAGCAATTTGATACTGTAAATAGTGTTGAAGTCCTTCTGTGAAACGTTCTATCTTCTTCTCTTCAGTATCCACATCTCCAGGTGCGTATCGAGCCAAATGAGTAAATTGGTGTAGATACTCAGTGACTGACTTACTTCCTTGAGTTAAATTCCGAAATTCCCGACGCTTAGCTGCCATAACACCAGTAGGTATATGAAATTTCCGAAATTGATCCTTAAACTCCCTCCAAGAAATATTGTCTTTATCAAGGTGGGCTTCCTGGTAGTTCATCCACCATGCAGCTGCAGCTCCTGATAACTGATGAGATCCAAACAAAACTTTCTCTTGTTCGCTGCATCGGACCATGTCCAGTTTCCTCTCGATATCCCGTAACCAATCATCGGCAACCATGGGATCGGTCGCACTAGAGAATGTTGGTGGACGGGTCTTTTGGAAATCTGTTAATCTTGTTCCTACAGCAGAAGTAGTTCCTTCTGTTGTTCCAGTAGGCAGTTTCTGAACTATCTGGGCTAACAACTGGGTATGAGCTATCCGAGCTTCCTGTCGACTTTTCTCCATTGACAACAGAATTTCCTGAAGACTGGGTTGTTCATTTTGAGGAGGATTGGAACTCTGGGATCCTTGCTGAAACAAAGGGTCTCTTGTCATAGTATCTTCTTCCTGCGGAGTCTGACCCATATCTTCTCTTCCACTTCGAGATCTCCTTCTTGTGTCAACCATGGTGGCTCTGAAAAAGGTTTAGACTGATCTAACTAACTAAGGCCAACTAAGACAGCAATGCAGAAATTAATGCAATTACTTTAATGCATAAAATTACTTAGGCTATTAGCCATAATACACAAATTAACCATTGCAAAAGCAACAGCGAATCACAAAGCTATCAAGAGCATCCACTAGCTCTGTCTACACCAACCCCTAAGACACTCTGAAACAACAGAACGCACTCTCACTGTTGCGCCCCGAGACTGGGACTACGACTACTCCTGTAGAGACCTAGCTCGCTGCAGCTAGTCCCATTCTCACAAACCTTTGACTTCCCAGGATGAGTCAAACACAGGAGTATATTACATTGCAACAGAGTACTCACAAAATATTAAGCAGTGTGGCCTGCTGGCCTTAATATTACATAGAGAGGATTACAATGCCTACAAGGCATTCAGGGTTTAACAAAATATTTAACTACACAGCAGAAGATAGGTGACCCTCCCACAAAAGAAGTTGACGGCAGAACAACACACTTCAGGGTTCTGGCGGAACTGATTCTCCTCCTTCTGGATCCACGAAGTACTCCGTGCCATCATCTTGATCAAAGTAGGTTCCATCTATTGAGTTGAATGTTGCAAGGGTGAGCACTTACGTACTCAGCAAGTCATAGGTAAGAGTAGATACATATAGTAGTAATGATATGAACCTAGACTAGTCAAGAATTATGGATATTTGTAAAATAATCTTTTTCTTTCTCATCTCATCTTATTTCAGCTCATGGCAACACTTTTCATAATATACATCATCAATCATGTTCACTAGGTTATAGCACTACCGCGACACGTCGACACATGACAGCCGACGGCAGCACTCCTTATCATGACAACACATGTCATTTGGGTAATCTTGATTAAACATATTTTATTTAGAAAATAGTACTTGTGTCACACCCCGTGGATTTAATCCACCGCAGCAGACTCCTAGAAACCCGGGAGCTCGGAGTATTCGAATACGTTTTTAACTCTGCAGAGAGGTACCAATTTACCCGCAAGATATTCCATTTTCAAACCTTTCCTATCATAACAAAATGGTTGGACCCCTGACTCACTTCATACTGTGAGCGGCAAGGTGGAAATAACAAGAACTTTTGTTATGTTTTACTCACAATTCACCCCCGACCCTGTGGCTCTCAGCGAGACACAGTTGTGGCAGGTTGTATCCAAACCTCCACCCCATTGCTTATTCCCATTACTGGGTCAGCGTGCTTGATCACCTTCAGTGATATGTGTGGGAGCCGCGCTCCGTGTTTATCGTGCATCACTACACATCTCATGCAGGGGTTTCATGTGCGATCCACATAATTACTTGTTCAGGCATGTCCCGTACCAGGCTTGCGGTTAGCACGTTGTTCATGCCACTAGACGCACAACACAAGGTTCTAGTCCTTATATGCCAGTGACTAGTCCATCGACAACCCTGCACCTTCAGTGCCTGCATTCCTTTGCAGTCTAGCACCTCCAGTGCTACAACCATCCATACCATTTTTCTGGTCACGGCTAGGGTTTTATTTCATGAATATAAGTATATAGATACATATAATAGTTCATGGCTCAAAACTTGTTTATTTCACATTTCACAGATAACCAGTCTAGTACTGCCAATTCATAAATCAACCATTCTCAATCTTTCACATGCAATATTGCCTATATTCAAGGTTATGTTTTAGCAACATTTAAAATATAGGTTCAAGATGACCAAGGATATGACTTGCCTTCCGCGTCGTAAAATACAGCAGTCGATGATGGGTCAACAGCAAAATCTTCAAAGTCAGCTTCTGAATCTGCTCGACGACAAACAAACACACAATAATTACTTATAATATTAAAATATTTTATGACTTATATGCAGAAATGCTCAACAAGAATGATTGAATTATACTGGAGATAATTTGAACTGCAACTGGACTGAGTCGAGATTCTAGGGTTTCAAGGAATTTGGGCTAAGGATGGTGATTAGAAAATCTTAGGGTTTCAGGATTGCAATAGGGATAACAATTTTGTGGCTGGTTTAATCAAAACAGCGAACGTCAACAGATCGACATTCGGATCAAGGCTTGGACATAGCTTTAAGGAAAGCTAGGGTGCTTATCTCAAGTTGTGGTAGTAGAAGAAAATGTAGATCACAACTCTACAAATTGAGTGGACAAAGTGGATTTCAAATTACACAACCATAAGTGGGTAAACAAGGTCAATGCCACTGACTGACAAGCTCTGGCATAGAGCTGACAATGCCAAAAACTAGGGCTTAGCATAAATTTTGATCTGGAGCTCCAAATGGTGCACCACTTTGTCTGGGAGGTAGGCTTGAGTAACAGGAACAATTAAGACAACAGGATCTAGGGCAAGAAATGGCTAGAAAGCAAGAAATTTGATGATGAACAGAGATGAACTGGCTGCACTGGAGCAGTTCTGGACAAAAGCTTGGCAAAGCTATAACTTCCAATCTAGTCTGATTTAGGTGTCGGGCTAGAAGACAAAAATGTTCAGGGAGTTAAGGCACACACAGTGGACAAAGTGATTTGAGCTGAAACGGCCGGGAGCACTTTTCCGGTGAACTGTGCCGGAGAAGAACACTGCTATTTGGGGGTTTTCAATTTAGGCCGAATGAACTCGATTCCAAGCTTGGGAAGTGATATATGGGTAAGAGGAAGCTACCTGCACAATCACTTTGGCCGGAGGATGGCCGGAGAAGCCTGGCGACGATCGCTGGTTTCTGGAGAAGTTCAAAATTGGGGAAAGCTTCGATTGAAGCTCAATCTGGAGATCTTGATGCACAGGCTTGCTGGAAATGGCTCACTGATCAACTTCTTCTACAGAATCGAGAGCTAATTCGAGGTAATTTGGCCTGCATTGCCGGAACAGGGCATTCTTCGAATTTCAACCATTTCCGGCGATCATCGGCGATAAGGTGTAAGAGAGTTAAATTAGTTGGTACAACACGATGAGGGGGACGAGGGGAACTCACTGATGCTGTTAATTTGGCACGAGGTGCTGTGGAATGAGCTGGCACCGTGAAGCCTCTTACTGGACTCGCCGAAGAAGACGACTGCAGCGAGCGAATTTGGAAATTGGTTAAGTCCTGGTGATGAGAAGATAACACAGGGTACTGGTGGCTTAAATTGGCCGGAGGGCGAAGCTTGCAAGGAAATAATAGCAGTAAATTGGCGCCAGTGATTTGATTTGCCGGGCGCAAAAGCAGCAATGGCGAGCGGTGAAGCGACGGTGCTCAGGCGAGGTGACTACTGCTCAGCTTGTCGGCTCTTTGGAACTCCACATTGTCGGGCGGTGCAAGCAGTGGCAACTGGAGCTGGCAATGCAAAGCAACGTGGCAAGAAAATACTAACAACGGTCGCGCACGGGAGCAAGTTGTTCAACGGCGTTGCCACGGCGATGGCTGGGGCGTGGACGCGTGTGCACATGCAACTCAAGTGAGCACGAGCTCAGGCGCAGGCGAGGCATGGCCAGCGGCGAGCAAGCACGGCGTAAACGCACGGCGAGCTTCTGGTCGTGTACTGCAGCTGCTGGTCGAAAATGGACTGAACTGCAGTTTCAATTCTTTGAGTTTTGGACTGAAATGTAAATATGGAATTCTGGGAGGTTTAAACTGAAATTGATTTTACTAATCTGGTAGATTATATTCAACAGGATATTTGGCAAAGGTAATTGATAAGGTTTAGCACATTTGAATAGTTTTCGATACAAACTGAAAATAGGGTAATTTAGGGTAAATTAGGATTTGAGTTTTGTCGATTTTGAATTCTGGCATTTAGGGTTCGATTTTGATATCTGCACAGAAGAGAAACTTGTGACAATTAGCATTTTGAGAAGATTTGCTGAAGAAATTCTGAATTTGGAGTTAATCTGGAGATTTTAGCCTTTTTCGGTTTTAAGATATCAGATAAGGACAAATTTGCGATAACTCTTGGACTGATTTGTGAAAAGAGTCTAGATGATGAAATCTGGCTGTCAACTTTTTAGATTAAGGTATTGACATACCCATGATTATATTCCAGGAATAATCTGGTCTGAACTTGGTCAAGATTCGGATTAAATCTGGATTTTGAAACTTAGAGTTTTTAAGTAATATAAGGTATTTCTGTTTTCGAAAACAGAATGGAGTTGATAATTCTGGGAGTTAGAGATAGAATTGGATTTGGGTTCTGAAGGCTTTTAAATTCAGAGTAACTGATAGATCACATCTGAACAATCTGATCTTGATTTGAGGCCACAGGATAGATTTTGGAGATTTTAGGGCTTGAGATAGATACTGATCTGGCTATTACTACAGATGCATGCATGCTATTGATGAAAAAGGAAATTTTCACCCCTAACTCAGGGTGTTACGGATCTACCCTCCTTAAAGAAATCTGACCCCGAGATTTACCTAAGACAGGAAAAGATAAGGATAGGTTTGCTTAAGATCTTCTTCCTTCTCCCAAGTAGCCTCTTGCTCTGAATGGTTCTCCCATTGAACTTAACATAATCTGATTTTCTTCCTTCGGAGCTGACATTCATCAGTGGCTAGGATTTTGATTGGGTGCTCAAGATAAGTGAGATTCTTCTGTAATGGCACATCTTGAACATCTATCTGATCAGTAGGTTCCTTCAAACATTTCCGGAGCTGAGAGACATGAAACACATCATGCACTCCTGCTAATCCCACAGGTAATTCGAATTTATATGATACTTCTCCCTTTCTCTTGATTATCTTAAATGGTCCAATGTATCTTGGAGATAACTTTCCTTTCACTTGGAATCTTTGTAATCCCTTGAATGGTGTCACCTTGAGATACACAAAATCTCCTGGTTCAAATGATAATTCTCTCCGTCGTTTATCTGCATAACCCTTTTGTCGTGATTGTGCTGTTTTCAACCTTTCTCTGATGAGTCTGACATGAGCTTCTGCTTCTTCTACTATCTCTGGTCCTATGACTTTTCGTTCTCCTGGCTCATTCCAATGCAATGGAGTTCTGCACTTACGTCCATATAAAGCTTCAAATGGTGCCATCTGTATACTAGCTTGATAACTGTTATTATATGTAAATTCTGCAAATGGTAAACATTTGTCCCATGATGTTCCATAATCTAGTATACAAGCTCTTAGAAGATCCTTTAGGATTTGGTTGACTCTTTCTGTCTGTCCTCCCGTTTGTGGATGATATGCAGTACTGAAGTCCAACTGGGTTCCTAGGGTTTCATGCAGTCTATTCCAAAATTTGGAGGTAAACTGTGTTCCACGATCTGAGACTATCTTCTTAGGAATACCATGCAATGGCACTATCTTTGCATGTATAACTCTGCTAATTTACTGCCATCATAAATCTTTTTGATTGGTATGAAATGAGCTACTTTAGTAAGTCTGTCCACAATAACCCATATGGAATCATATCCTCTGTGAGTTTTAGGTAATCCTGTAATGAAATCCATACCAATTTCTTCCCATTTCCATAATGGTATTGGTAGAGGTTGTAGCTTTCCTGCTATTTTCTGGTGTTCTGCTTTAACTCGCTGACATGTATCACAGCTTGCAATATACTCCGCAATCTCTCTCTGCATATTATCCCACCAGAATCTGGTCTTCAAATCTTGATACATCTTTGTGTTACCAGGGTGTATTGAGTATGGAGTTTTATGTGCTTCATGGAGAATTATTTCCTTAAGATCTGCGTTTTGAGGTACACAGATTCTTCCTCGATACCATACAATCCCTTGGTTATCTTCAATAAAGCCTTGAGCCTTTCCTAACTTGATTCGACTCTTGATCTTACAAATTTCTTCATCTTTCTTCTGGGCATTTCCTATCTATTCTTCAAGTTGAGATTTTATTGTTAAAGTGGCTACCGTTCCCTGTGGTACTATTTCCACTTGATGATTCTGCAACTCTTGTTGTAGGTAAGGGTTCTTCAACATAACCATTCCTTGTAGGTTGTAAACCTTTCTGCTTAGGGCATTAGCCACTACATTAGCTTTCCCTGGATGGTACTGAATACTAAGATCATAATCTTTGATCAATTCCAGCCATCATCGTTGACGCATGTTGAGCTCCGTCTGTGTGAAAATATACTTGAGGCTTTTATGATCTGTAAAGATCTCACACTTATGTCCAATGGGATAATGCCGCCATATCTTTAAAGCATGCACCACTGCTGCTAACTCAAAATCATGAGTCGGATAATTTTCCTCATGTGGTCTCCATTGACGTGAAGCATAAGCCACTACCCGACCTTGTTGCATTAATACACAGCCTATTCCTTGCTTTGAAGCATCACAGTAAACTACAAAGTCTTCCTTGCTGTCTGGTAAAGTGAGGACTGGTGTTGTTGTCAATTTCTGCTTCAGTTTCTAAAAACTTTCTTCACACTTGATGGTCCATTCAAATGCAACATCCTTCTTTAGCAGGTTTGTATGAGGTTTGGCAATTTGGGAAAATCCTTCGATGAATCTCCTATAATACCCTGCTAATCCCAAGAAACTTCTAATCTCTGAAACTGAGGTAGGTTGCTTCCACTCCTTGATTGCAGAGATTTTAGCTGAATCCACTGAAATTCCTTCTGCTGTCAACACATGTCCAAGAAATGAAATTCTTGACATCCAAAATTCACATTTGTCAAACTTGGCATAAAATTGCCTCTCTCGTAGCCTTTCCAAGACTAGGTGTAAATGTTGCTCATGTTCTTCCGTACTCTTGGAATATATCAGAATGTCATCTATGAATACTACGACAAACTTGTCAAGAAAATCCATAAATGTGCTGTTCATGACATTCATGAAAGCCGCCGGAGCATTGGTCAAGCCAAAAGGTACTACTGTAAACTCATATAAACCATATCTGGTAGTGAAAGCAGTCTTCGGTATATCCTCTTTCTTGATCTTCAGCTGATGATATCCAGATTTCAAATCGATCTTGGAAAATACTTTGGCTCCTCGAAGTTGATCGAACAAGTCATCAATTCTTGGTAATGGATACTTGTTTTTAATAGTGACTTCATTCAAAGCTCGGTAATCTACACACATTCGTAAAGTTCCGTCTTTCTTCCTCACAAACAAAACTGGGGCTCCCCATGGCGAAGCACTGGGTTTGATAAATCCCTTGTTTTCCAAGTCTTCGAGTTGATTCTTGAGCTCCTCCAAATCTGTAACTGGCATCCTATAGGGACGTTTTGCTATAGGTGCTGATCCTGGTTTAAGCTCAATACTGAATTCTATTTCTCTATCAGGTGGCATTCCCGGAAGTTCTTCTGGAAACACATCAGAATATTGTTGCACTACAGGCACTTGTTCCGGGCATAATTTTTGCAATGTTTGAACAGATCTTAGCGGTTTCTTGACTGATGATCTTTCTGCATAGAATAGAACTTTCTTCCCTTGGCTACTGACAAGACTAAGGGTTTTCTCTTCACAGTCTACTAGACCTTTATGTTGAGACAACCAATCCATTCCCAAAATAATGTCTAGACCTTGCAGTTCTAGAACTAGTAGATTTGCCTCAAATTCTACCCCTTCTATATTGAAGGTTACATTTGGGCAGATCGAGTAAACAGATAATCTAGCCCCTGGAGTTTGTATAACCATAGAGTACTCTAGTGGTACTTGCTCTATATGCATTTCAACTTCAGATGCAAATGCTTTTGACATGAATGAATTTGTAGCACCAGGATCAAACAATATTAAGGCAGATACAGATTGAATCAGAAATCTACCTAGAAGAATGTCAGTGGCGTTGCCCGCTTCTTGAATTGAAGTATAGTTTAACCTTCCTCCTTGGGTTGTAGCTGGTGCCACTACTACAGAAGTGCATTCCACTAACCCTTATTTTCTAACGGTTGTAAGCAATCTAGGAAAAATCCGATAGAATAGGACGACAGCGGCGGAAAACCATCATTTTACTATCGGTTATACACTAATCCAACGTTAGTGAAATGCAAATACTTTTTACTATCGGTTATTACTGTACAAACCGATATAATATATTAAATAGTACTATCGGTTTTCCATTTTTAACTGATAGTGAAATTACTGATTTTTTACTATCGGTTATTACTGTACCAACCGATATAATATATTACAATAGTACTATCGGTTTTTCGTTCGTAACAGATAGTAAAATTACTCACTTTATACTATCGGTTGGTACTGTATTAACCGATATAATATATTGAATAGTACTATCGGTTTTTCTCGGGTAACTGATAGTGAAATTACTGACTTTTTACTATCGGTTATCACTGTACTAACCGATACAATATACTACATATTACTATCGGTTCAACAACACAAACCGATAGTAAAATGACTTCATATACACTAATGGTTATGACAGTGGGGACCTTATTTTACTATCGGTTAATGTTGTTGAACCGATAGTAAAATTGGACAGCTTAATTAGGTCGACCCCTGCTCTGCGCTCTACATGTTGGAATCATTTCAGCCGCGCACAACTCCAAGCTAGAGTGATCTGGAGAAGCTAGCTGAGAGGTTGATCATATTTCCATCCCCCTCGGTATTGTTATCTTCTCATCACCTCTCTCTCTCTCTATCACTCTTTCACACTCTCCCTCTCTCTCTACTTGCAATTCATTAAACTAGATACATGTATCTCCAAGCTAGCTAGAAGGCTGGGTTGGCTAGCTAGCTATAGCTTGCTGAATTTAAGCAGCTAGCTAGCTGGCTCTTCCAATTAATGCATGCATCAAGTTAATTAGGGTTTCATATATACAAATCCATTTAATGTAATTAAACAGCTCATGCATGTACACACATATGGCCTAGCTAATTATGTTTCATTCATATATGCATGCCCTGAGTCATTAATTATTTATTTGATTTGTCAATTTTGTGAAATAATTGTAGATGGACCGAGAATATTGGATGTATGGAATAAAACGTACTACTGTTGAGTATTTGGAGGGTGTGAATGGATTTATTAAATTTGCTGAGCAAGAGAAGGCGAAGAAGGGAGAGAAAGATATGCATTGTCCTTGTATAGATTGTATGAACTTAAAAAGGTTCGGCAACTCTGATCAGATTAGGAGTCATTTGATTCGTCGTGGTTTTAACGCACGCTATACCCGTTGGATATGGCATGGTGAAGATCTTGAGGAAACGAGCACTACCGCTACCACTCAGCAGCACCCGGAAGTGGATTGCAGTAATGATGATCATGATCAAAACATTGATAATGTTCATTCGGAAGTCCATGTAGATGATGACAATTTAGATGAAATGTTACGTGATGTAGAAGAGGACTACAGCGAAAACGATTTAGCTAAATTTCAGAAATTAATTGTTGATTCTGAGAAGCCTTTGTTCCCCGGATGTGAAACATTTACAAAGTTGTCTTCTGTGTTGAGATTATATAACTTGAAGGCAAGCAACGGTTGGAGCGATAAGAGTTTCACGGTGCTATTGGATCTGTTAGCGGACATGCTTCCAGAGGGAAATGAGTTGCCAAGATCGGTTTACCAGGCCAAAAAACTATTGTGTCCGTTGGGAATGGAAATCGAAAGAATACATGCATGCCCAAATGATTGTGTTCTGTACCGTAACGAGTACGAGGATTTGCATGTTTGTCCAAGATGCGGTGCATCGCGGTATAAGCATGGGGACAAAATTTATCACAATGGATGTGATGAGGTAAAGAAAGGGCCTCCGGCCAAAACTGTGTGGTATTTGCCTGTGATTCCCAGATTGAAACGGCTGTTTGCAAATCCGAAAGATGCGAAGTACTTGCGTTGGCATGTTGAAGGTCGGAAACAAGACGGAAAACTAAGACATCCAGCTGATTCCATTCAATGGAGAAACATTAACAGAACATTCGGTGAGTTTGGCGGCGAAGTGAGGAATATAAGGTTTGGGCTGAGTACGGATGGTATGAATCCACACGGAAATATGAGCAGTCGACATAGCACTTGGCCGGTTCTTTTATGCATCTACAATCTTCCTCCTTGGTTATGTATGAAGCGGAAGTACATCATGATGTCGTTACTAATTTCAGGACCCAGACAACCCGGGAATGATATTGACGTGTTTCTATCACCGTTAGTCGAGGACTTACAAAAATTGTGGAGCGAAGGGGTGCGGGTGTGGGATGCACATAAGCGAGAGAATTTCATGTTGCGGGCCATGATATTTTGTACCATAAATGATTTCCCGGCCTATGGAAATTTGTCGGGGTATAGTACGAAAGGAGTCAAGGCTTGTCCTATTTGCCTGGATGAAACTGACAGCATGTGGTTATCGAACTGCAGAAAAACAGTGTACATGGGTCACCGCAGATTCCTTCCGATGCATCACGCCTACCGTAAGAAGAGGAAGTCATTCAATGGGAAGCCTGAGAAAGGATCAGCCCCAGTGTTTGTGACTGGTAAGGAGCTTTACTTGCGTGTGAAGGACATCAAAGTTGAGTTCGGTAAATGTTCTAAACCTCCAGGAAAAAATGTTTGGAAGAAGAGATCGATTCTTTGGGATCTGCCATATTGGGAGCACTTACAAGTTCGACATTGCATTGATGTCATGCACGTAGAGAAAAATGTTTGTGACAGTTTGATTGGTTTGTTGTTGAACATTCCAGGAAAGACGAAAGATGGCATCAACGTTCGCCGTGACATGCTCGACATGGGCATAAGGACTGAGCTTGCACCGTTGGAGAAGGGAAAGCGGACATACCTCCCCCCGGCCTGCTATACTTTGTCAAAAAGAGAAAAAACAGAACTCTGTCAGTGCCTACATGGTGTCAAAGTTCCATGCGGGTATTCTGCGAACTTGAAAAAACTTGTGTCCATGAAAGACTTGAAACTGGTTGGTATGAAGTCCCATGATTGTCATGTACTGATGTCACAAATGCTTCCCATTGCTATCAGAGGCATTCTCCCAGTCAAAGTCAGAGAGACAATTACAAAGCTATGTTATTTCTTCAACACAATATCTGGCAAGGTACGTAAGCGTGTACTCCTAGCAAGTTAATTAGCTCCATTCGTGGAACTTGTCAGATTTTTTGGATCTGAATATTTGCTGCAACTGTGTCCTTGCAGGTAATTGATATGGATGGACTGGACGATTTGCAACGCGATGTGACTACCACTCTTTGTCAGCTGGAGATGTATTTCCCTCCATCCTTTTTTGATGTTATGGTCCATCTAATTGTTCACCTTGTCAGAGAAATTAAGTTTTGTGGACCCGTGTTCCTGCGCTACATGTATCCATTTGAGAGATTTATGGGTATCTTGAAGGGATATGTAAGGAATCGATATCGGCCTGAGGGCAGTATTATTGAAGGTTATGCCGCGGAGGAGGTGATCGAATTTTGCACCAACTATATGTCCGGGGTTGACCCAATTGGCGTTCCTACGTCTCGGCATGAGGGCAGGCTTCAGGGCATTGGAACGATTGGATTTAAAGCAGTCGTCCCCTCTAGTGATCTGTATGCAAAAGCCCATTTTTGGGTCTTACAGCACATGACGGGGGTGGAGCCATACATACACGAGCACAAGGAAATGTTACGGAAACAGAATCCCTCGAAGCCAGAGATTTGGGTCACCAGAGAACATAATAGGAAGTTTGCTGTGTGGATCGAAAATAGAGTCCTGCAAGCTTCTGAGGGCGATGTAGATGAAGATGTTACATGGTTGGCCAGAGGGCCTAGATTTACTGTAGGGACTTGGCAGGGGTATGACATCAACGGCTATTCATTTTACACAAAAACTCAGGACGAGAAGAGTGCTATGCAATGTAGTGGAGTGACACTACTTGCTATTTCGGAGGATGCCAGGGCAGTAAGAGCACTCGACTCATATTACGGTGTTATTGAGGAAATATGGGAGCTCGATTATGTATTACTTAAGATTCCTCTGTTTCGATGCCAATGGGTCGAAATCCCTCGAGGTGTTACAGTCGACAATTATGGGTTTACTCTAGTCGATCTCAGTAGAGTCGCACACAAAGATGATCCATTTATACTTGCTGAGCAAGCCACACAGGTGTTCTACATCGTTGACCCGGCCAACCCAAAGTTGCACGTTGTCCTTCACAGTAAGAGACGTATTGTTGGGGTCGAAGACGTTGTGGATGAAGAACAGTACGATCAGCTCGACGAACTACCTCCATTTTTAGATGGAATCCTTCAATCTGTCCCTACCGAAGATATTGACGAAACAAGTTACCTGCGAGACGACCACGAAGAAGGATTATGGGTGGACAACCATTCTTGACTAATTTGCAATATGTAAGTGACGTATATTACTTGGATCGAAGAATGTTCAAATCAATTTTCAAAAATTCTTTGGGAAAACATACGTGATGCATTGAGAATCATTTCTGCAAATTTTCATTTCAATTGGAGTATATACTTGATTTGAGCAATAATTGATTCTTTTCACAAATATATATGAAAACTGCATATTTTCATTCCATGATTGGTCTTTATTGTTATTTTATTTCAAAATTATTGCAAGCCATTTGCATGGGGTTTCAGGTGTCTTTACAAGTGCAAAATGATGTACTGAGACCCATCTGTATTTGTTCTCAGGAAATACCTTTAGATCAATTTAACAGTATTATACTATCGGTTTCAACCTCCAAACCGATATGAAATTAACATATACTATCGGTTTACTGTCATAACCGATAGTAAATACAATACAAAATGATGTACTGAGATCCTCTGTAATTCTTCTAAGGGAAATCCTTTAGGGTCAATAGCATTGTATTTTACTATCGGTTATAACTGTGAAACCGATATGAAATTAAACTATACTATCGGTTTATCGTTCACAACCGATAGTGATTTACACTGTGTTATGATCCCCTGTTCTTAGTTTACTATCGGTTTACTGTTCACAACCGATAGTGATTTACACTGTGTTATGATCCCCTGTACTTAGTTTACTATCGGTTTACTGTTTACAACCGATAGTGATTTACACTGTGTTACGAAAACCCTAACTTACATGTTTGTACTATCGGTTTTGTGGTGATGAACCGATAGTAAATATTCATTTAATAGGTTATAACCTGCACGATTTTCCCTCCAGTGCAACTGATCACATTCCAAATCGAAAAATACTCGCGCGGAAAACCCTAGAATCGCCGACGTTCGCTTCTTCGCTCCTCTGCGCCACTGGTTCTCCACCGCCTCCGGCATTGCATTGCGCCACCGCCTCCGGCATTGCATTGCGCCACCGCCTCCGGCCACTCCACGATCCACTGTAAGTGTTCTTGACCAAATCGCTCGCGTGTATTGCTTAATTCTGTATGCAATGGTTCATATCCCGTTCCATGGATTACAAATAGAAACCTAGAGTAAAATTCATGAACGGTATACACCTATCTGAAATTGTTTCCTGTGATGATTGTAAAGAACAAACCTGAATATTGGATGAACCGATAAGCTCGGTGAAGATAGTTTGAATTGCATTTGCATAAAACTGGGGTTCTTTTTGTATGGAACTAAGCTCTTAGTTAATCTAATTGCAAATTTAGAACTATGTGTAGACTTTGGTGTCAAAAATCTGTGTTTTGGCTACTAACTGCAATGCTAAATTGGATATTTCAGTGACTGAGCCTTACGCCATTCTTCAATTTCTAGAATTTGTGTTGTTTCTGTATGAATGGACAGGACTGGGGTGATTGAAGCTATGAATTGAAGTCTTATTCTGTCATTGATTGCTTTGTCTGGCTCTTAGTCACTTGCGTATTTGAATGTTTATCTACTGCTTGTGCATTCTGTGATTGCTGCTTGAAGTAGAGCTAGTGAAGAAATGAAATTGATTATATGATCTTTTGGCTTTCTTCTGAGTTGGTGGGAGATTGAAGTTTCTATTTCAGTTCTCTCCTTACTTGTGTCGTCCAAATTAGCAAGTCGTATTCTAGACAGCTGATTGATCAGTTGTTATCTTGAATTCTCTCCAGCATTGGTTTGACTACCCTTCTTGTATTAACTTAAAATTGGTTGGTTGTTTAGGCTTTGAGGTTATTTGAGAGAGAGACGATCATCTTGAGTCTGTGTGTTTGTTCCCCGGATTTGCCGTGTAGGCTATAGTTGAGAGGCTATTGGGGAGCGGTCTTTGTTAATTCCTTGCATGATCAATTCATTGATACCGTCAATAGGTGTATGCGTTTTAAGTTAATACATGAACTACAAAATTCATGAACTACAAACTTGATAGCTATGAGAATGACAGAATTGATGAAAATCATAGCATACAGTGTAGTTCACTATCGGTTTCTTACTCAGAACCGATAGTAAATACCATAAACTGATTTTTCTGTTAATTATATCCCATTTTCTAATTTTCATCTCAAATTTAGGTTCATTTATTTTTTAACATACCTTATGTTCCTGCTGAGCAATTACTTTCTGTTCCTGCTGAGCAATTTTTGAAATTTTTCCTAATGCTGACTTGATTACTATCGGTTTGACTTGGAAAACCGATAGTAAATAGTAGTGCCATCATAGTTTGCACAGCTAATATGAATTTTCTGTGAATGACTTCCCATTTTCTAATTTTCATCTCAAATTTAGGTTCATTTATTTTTTAACATACCTTATGTTCCTGCTGAGCAATTACTTTATGTTCCTGCTGAGCAATTTTTGAAATTTTTCCTAATGCTGACTTGATTACTATCGGTTTGACTTGGAAAACCGATAGTAAATAGTAGTGGCATCATAGTTTGCATAGCTAATATGAATTTTC
The DNA here is from genome assembly GCA_019359835.1 of Pharus latifolius. Lineage (NCBI taxonomy): Eukaryota > Viridiplantae > Streptophyta > Magnoliopsida > Poales > Poaceae > Pharus > Pharus latifolius. Next base: position 49,915,810 of record CM033326.1, read on the forward strand.
TGTGAATGACTTCCCATTTTCTAATTTTCATCTCAAATTTAGGTTCATTTATTTTTTAACATACCTTATGTTCCTGCTGAGCAATTACTTTATGTTCCTGCTGAGCAATTTTTGAAATTTTTCCTAATGCTGACTTGATTACTATCGGTTTGACTTGGAAAACCGATAGTAAATAGTAGTGCCATCATAGTTTGCACAGCTAATTTGAATTTTCTGTGAATTACTTCCCATTTTCTAATTTTCATCTCAAATTTAGGTTCATTTAAATTTTAATAGACTTTATTTTCCAGCAGAGAGATTAGCATAGTTTGCACTGCTAATCTTTTAAATTTTCCTGAATATAGACCTTAGTATTATCGGTTTTCCTTTTAAAACCGATAGGAAATATAGTATTTGTTAGTTTGCACTGCTCATCTGAATATTCTGTGAATTACTTTGTCATGTACCTTTCTTCATATCAATTGGATGGTTTGTTTATGGTATTTTAGGTAAAGCCATGTCGGCATCTTCCTCGGCTGATACTAGTGATTCGGCGAGGGCGAACGTAGATGGCGCTGCCTCGTCCCAGCGCAAGAGGAAGGCGCGAGGCGCGACGATGTTGGGTCGTTTGGCCAAACGCGCGGATCTTTCCTGTGAATTCAACCAGTTCGGGAGACCGATCGGGAAGAACGCCGGGCACTATGCTGCCTATGTTGGCTTGTTGGCGAAGGAAAGGGTGAAGATCACCGTGCAGAGCTGGAAGGACGTCAAGGCCGACGAGAGGGATAGGCTGTGGGCGGAAGTGAAGGTAAAATTAATCAAAATCACTGAACTCTTGAGTGATCACATTCCCTTGGTTTATCCTAGAGATTAGGTAAGTCCTACTTATATTTGAAACAGGCCAAGTGGAACATCCCGGACGATGGTCCCAAGATAGCTTGCTTGAAGGACATGAACAACACGTGGAAAACCTTCAAGAGCGTCCTCGTCAGTACCTTCCTCGCTAAAGGCGAATCTCCATGCGAGAAGTACCCCTTCATAACGGAGGAGGTATGGGAGCAATTCGCCCAACAGAAGGGGACTCCTGAGTTCAAGGTATGAATGGTTCCTTTGCTTGGTTACACCATTGTATGCAGTAAGCAGTGGTGCATTAATTTTCTTGTTTCTGGTACGAAGGCCCTCAGCGAGAAGAACAGGGCAATCCAGAGGAGGAACGACCACCCACACCGGCTCGGTTCTCGCGGCTATGCGGGGAAGGAGGAGCAGTGGAAGAAGGGTGAAGACGAGGCGTCGCATTTCATCGACTCCCCTGACCTACCACTCTCCGAGATCCGCGATCAGCAATGCAAGCGCTGGTGGCTGGCCAGAGGGACCGTGTCGGCCACGGGGACTGTGGCGTTCCCAAACCCCAGGGACGTCGAGGTCGTGCAGCGACTCGTAAGTTGCCTAACTATGATCACTAGTGTGCGCACAACTTTGTATATATTTCTTCCTCACAATGGAGAGCTTTCAATGTAACAGATCTCTTGCTCGAAGGAGGCGACCGAGGGATTGTTCAGTCCCCATAGGGAGAACGACATCCTTACCCGGGCTCTAGGGAACAAGGAGCATCCAGGGCGGACGCGAACCGTGGGGGCTGTGGTGCCATGGAAGGAAGGCTTCTCGGACCCCGGGCAAAAGGCGAAGAAGCCTGGCAGCTGGAAGGAAAGGGAAGAGGAGCTATCTCAGAAGATACGGGCAGATGTGACTGCACAATTCGCGGACATGTTCGCTCAAATGAACGAGAAATATGAACGCCTAAGCCGAGTTGTGCAGTCCAAGGGTTTAGATCCAGCTGCCGAGGTCGACGCTGCCAGGCCGAGTAGTGTTGGCTCGAAGGTTCACGTGGATCCGGTGGACCTGATCGAGGTATTGCAACTCTTGAGCTATATATGCAGTTCGGCTGATGCCACTCCCGTTACGTTAGAATTGTTTCGCTAACTTGTTATAATTGTTGCAAATTGCAGAAGCCGGAGAGCTGTACCCTATTGATCAACATAGGCGACAAACCTGTTGCGGTTGCAAACGGGGTCGTATACCAGTCTTGGGAGGATGTCTGGATCCACTGCGTACCTCTTGAGCCTGGATTCGCAAAGGTACAGGTGGACATGGCCCTCCCGGGCTACAGCTCTTTTCCGTTGCCCGTCCCAACGGACGAAATGCGGACAATTGGCGAGGCATTGGGCTCGTACATACAGTGGCCCAAGAAGGGTGTTAGACTACAGGAGGTAAACCCTAGCCATTCTAGCTTACAACTCAGTTAATATATTTAATTTTCAAAATCTAATTTAAGCGTTTGTACTTAAAGTGGACGATGGATACCAGCACACTTCCTGAGGACACCAGCCCCGCCACAACGCGTGAGCGAACTCCATCGGCCCCCATGCCTCCTCCGACGGCCTCAAACCCTTCGCCATCAAATGAGGCCGACGGCACCACACCCCAACCTTCGAAGGTATACACTCGCTCCCCGCCCAAAGGCAAGGGCAAGGCCAAAGGCAAGGCCAAACAAAGCCAGCCGGGTACGTTCAAGAACGGGTCCCCACTCGTGTCGGAGTACCTTCTGCGCAATATGGATCAAATAACCAGAAGTCTCCACGAGTGGTACCTGACCCGGTCTAGGCGCCACATCAACTTCTTGGTTCACTTCAGGCCAGCCCATTTTCACCGTGAGCCCGGGAGCATATCGGTGGCCCACGAGGATTTGTTCGACCTCCTCAACTGGCGGGAGCTTGATATGTCCATCATACGGACTGGAGTCCTGTGAGTGTGCTGTTGTCTGAAGTTATCACAGTTCGTTTCATAAATCCAATCACTTTTTGTATGCACTACTTACTAATGTCTACTTTGCATCCAGGTGCATGTATAGGCTGGCGTCGATGAGGGCATGTGACAAGGTGGGTTTCCTCGACCCAGAGAAAATAAGCCTCACGATGCTAGAGCACGACCAAGCACATGCGGAGGAATACATATCAAGGGCACTACTAGCGCAGCAGGACCGAGAGTTCATCCTTGCGCCGTACCACCAAAGGTTAGTGCATTTCCTACTAATTTAACTCATTCTTGTATGTTACGCCTAACATATGTATGAAACGGTTCGCTTATATATGCAATGTAGGGGCCACTGGGTCCTCGCCGTCATTTGCCCATGGATGAATGAGGTCTATTACCTCGATTCGATGAGCGACAAGGTGGCGCATGTTTTCACCCTCACATGGCACATAGACGCGTAAGTAACATAGTTGTCTTAAATTTTTCTCTGACTAGCTAATTAATGATAAGATATTAATCGACAATACTAAATTAAATATAGGGCTTTCAAAAATTATGCTAGTGCTGGAGGGAGGCATGACGCGTCGAAGGGCACAACAATTTCTTGGAAAGAATATGAGGTAATTAATACGGATGGAAGTACTCATGATGAGTCTTTTAATTTAAGCTTAATTAGTTCTTTCGAGTTAATGTGGGTTTATGTCTTTGCATATGCAATTTTTCCAGTGCCATCAGCAGCCACAATCGTGGGAATGTGGCTTCTATGTCATGAGATTCATGTATGACCTGATCAGGAGAAACTTTGCCCAATTCCCTAAGGTAACTATTTTTCCTGACTCAAAGTCGAACTTTAATTGGATGTGACGTACGATCCTAACTTCATACACGCATATATGCAGAGCACCATGTTGAAAGAGCAATATGAGTTGCCTCAATTGAAGGAGCTGCGAACAATTTGGGCTCAATATGTCATCGAAGAAGTGGCTATCAACGATCGATAGTAACTGACTTGTGTTGATTGTTGTATTTGTGAATATATATTGAATGTGTTGATTCATTGATTTGTGAATATATGTGAATATATGTGAATAGATTCATTGATGTATTTGTGAATAAACTCGATCAATATGTGCATAAATTTAGTCTGTCAAATGCATGTGTATATTACTGTATTAGTGTATTTGTGAACAAATTCAATATGTGAATATTGGTGAATATTTGTAAATATTGGTGTATTTGTGAATGATCCAATGTATCTCTGTATTGCTGTATGTATCTCTGTATTGCTGTATGTATATTTGTAAATATTTAGTACTAACCGTGCAACTACATAACCGATAGGAAAAACTAATATTACTATCGGTTATATACTACAACCGATAGAATAAAGTTTCCAGTACTAACTGTGTCCACACAATACTATCGGTTCATATTTAGAAACCGATAGAATACAGTTTCCTGTACTAAACGAGTCTACAAAATACTATCGGTTATATAATATAACCGATAGAATAAATTTTCCAGTACTGACTGTGTCCACACAATACTATCGGTTTATATATAACAACCGATAGAATAAAGTTTCCAGTACTAAATGTGTCGACAAAATACTATCGGTTTATATAAGAGCCGATAGAAAAAAATGTTTAGATTACTATCGGTTTAGATCCTAGCCGATACAAAAGGCCTAAACAATACTATCGGTTTATATAAGAGCCGATAGAAAAAAATGTTTCGATTACTATCGGTTTAGATCCTAGCCGATACAAAAGGCCTAAACAATACTATCGGTTTTTATACGAGCCGATAGAAAAAACTTATACAATACTATCGGTTTAAAACCGAGCCGATAGAAGAAATAGTCGATAGCGATTAGTGAACGCTGGGATTGTAGATGTTTTACTAACGGTTTTTGAACCGATAGAAGTGTGCTGCCCTCTACTATCGTGCCGACCACTATCGGTAAGAGAACCGATAGTAGAGTGGATTTTTAACCGATAGTGAAAAGCATTTCTGTAGTAGTGTGCTCTACCTCTTCCTCTTCCTCGATTAGCCATGTTTCCTCCTCTTCCTGCTGAATTTCCTCTAAAATTCTGTGATGGTGATGCTCTGGTTACTACTGGCTGTGTTCCTGCTTGAGATTTGGCAATGGACATCGGAAGCTGTATCCAAGGACAGAACTCTTTACGATGCCCACGCTGTCCACAATGATAACACTCAACACGAGGATGAGGGCAATCCTTCTGAGGATGATTCCCTCTGCAGTTGGGGCACAATGTCGTTGCTGGTCTGGGATTCTGATAGGATGGTCGAAAATTGGGAGTGATAGGAACTATTCCTCTGATTGGATTTGGCTGTGGTCGTGTTTGCTGGAACATCCTCCTCTTTCGGCTTTCTTCTCCCATATTCTTCTTCTCTTCCACCTTTAAAGCTCTGTTCACTAGTGTTTGAAATTCTGTAAGTTCATGAGAAGCAATTTGATACTGTAAATAGTGTTGAAGTCCGTCTGTGAAGCGCTCTATCTTCTTCTCTTCAGTATCCACATCTCCAGGTGCGTATCGAGCCAAATGAGTAAATTGGTGTAGATACTCAGTGACTGACTTACTTCCTTGAGTTAAATTCCGAAATTCCCGACGCTTAGCTGCCATAACACCAGTAGGTATATGAAATTTCCGAAATTGATCCTTAAATTCCCTCCAAGAAAAATTATCTTTATCATGGTGGGCTTCCTGGTAGTTCGTCCACCATGCAGCTGCAGCTCCTGATAACGGATGAGATCCAAACAAAACTTTCTCTCGTTCGCTGCATCGGACCGTGTCCAGTTTCCTCTCGATATCCCGTAACCAATCATCGGCAACCATGGGATCGGTCGCACTAGAGAATGTTGGTGGACGGGTCTTTTGGAAATCTGTTAATCTTGCTCCTACAGCAGAAGTAGTTCCTTCTGTTGTTCCAGTAGGCAGTTTCTGAACTATCTGAGCTAACAACTGGGTATGAGCTATCTGAGCTTCCTGTCGGCTTTTCTCCATTGACAACAAAATTTTGCTGAAGACTGGGTTGTTCTTTCTGAGGTGGATTGGAACTCTGAGATCCTTGCTGAAACAAAGGGTCTCTTGTCATAGTTTCTTCTTCCTGCGGAGTCTGGCCCATATCTTCTCTTCCACTTCGAGATCTCCTTCTGGTGTCAACCATGGTGGCTCTGAAAAGGTTTAGACTGATCTAACTAACTAAGGCCAACTAAGACAGCAATGTAGAAATTAATGCAACTACTTTAATGCATAAAATTACTTAGGCTATCAGCCATAATACACGAATTAACCATTGCAAAAGCAACAGCGAATCACAAAGCTATCAAGAGCATCCACTAGCTCTGTCTACACCAACCTCTAAGACACTCTGAAACAACAGAACGCGCTCTCACAATCTTACCGATTTTTAGAAAATCCAAATAAAATTTTGAAATGAAGGTTTTTCAAGAGCTACAAAGCTCATTATTTTTACCAAAATAAAGTTTTCAACAAATAGTTTTCTGAATAAATTACGCTTTCCTGGCACGGCCAATTTCCTAAAGGTGTCGTCCTACAGTCAAGTTCTCATGTTGCTCTGATACCAACTTTTCTGTCGCGCCCCGAGACTGCGACTACGACTACTCCTGTAGAGACCTAGCTCGCTGCAGCTAGTCCCATTCTCACAAACCTTTGACTTCCCAGGATGAGTCAAACACAGGAGTATATTACATTGCAACAGAGTACTCACAAAATATTAAGCAGTGTGGCCTGCTGGCCTTAATATTACATAGAGAGGATTACAATGCCTACAAGGCATTCAGGGTTTAACAAAATATTTAACTACACGGCAGAAGATAGGTGACCCTCCCACAAAAGAAGTTGACGGCAGAACAACACACTTCAGGGTTCTGGCGGAACTGATTCTCCTCCTATTGGATCCACGAAGTACTCCGTGGCATCATCTTGATCAAAGTAGGTTCCATCTATTGAGTTGAATGTTGCAAGGGTGAGCACTTACGTACTCAGCAAGTCATAGGTAAGAGTAGATACATATAGTAGTAATGATATGAACCTAGACTAGTCAAGAATTACGGATATTTGTAAAATAATCTTTTTCTTTCTCACCTCATCTTATTTCAGCTCATGGCAGCACTTTTCATAATATACATCATCAATCATGTTCACTAGGTTAGAGCACTACCGCGACACGTCGACACACGACAGCCCACGGTAGCACTCCTTATCATGACAACACATGTCATTTGGGTAATCTTGATTAAACATATTTTATTTAGAAAATAGTACTTGTGTCACACCCCGTGGATTTAATCCACCGCAGCAGACTCCTAGAAACCCGGGAGCTCGGAGTATCCGAATACATTTTTAACTCTGTAGAGAGGTACCAATTTACCCGCAAGATATTCCACTTTCAAACCTTTCCTATCATAAAAAAATGATTGGACCCCTGACTCACTTCATGCTGTGAGCGGCAAGGTGGAAATAACAAGAAGTTTTGTTATGTTTTACTCACAATTCACCCCCGACCCTATCGCTCCCAGCGAGACACAGTTGTGGCAGGTTGTATCCAAACCTCCACCCCATTGCTTATTCCCATTACTGGGTCAGCGTGCTTGATCACCTTCAGTGATATGTGTGGGAGCCGCGCTTCGTGTTTATCGTGCATCACTACACATCTCATGCAGGGGTTTCATGTGCGATCCACATAATTACTTGTTCAGGCCTGTCCCATACCAGGCTTGCGGTTAGCACGTTGTTCATGCCACTAGACGCACAACACAAGGCTCTAGACCTTATATGCCAGTGACCAGACCATCCACAACCCTGCACCTTCAGTGCCTGGATTCCTTTGCAGTCTAGCACCTCCAGTGCTACAGCCATCCATACCATTTTTCTGGTCACGGCTAGGGTTTTATTTCATGAATATAAGTATATAGATACATATAATAGTTCATGGCTCAAAACTTATTTATTTCACATTTCACAGATAACCAGTCTAGTACTGCCAATTCATAAATCAACCATTCTCAATCTTTCACATGCAATATTGCCTATATTCAAGGTTATGTTTTAGCAACATTTAAAATATAGGTTCAAGATGACCAAGGATATGACTTGCCTTCCGCGTCGTAAAATACAGCAGTCGATGATGGGTCAACAGCAAAATCTTCAAAGTCAGCTTCTGAATCTGCTCGACGACAAACAAACACACAATAATTACTTATAATATTAAAATGTTTTATGACTTATATGCAGAAATGCTCAACAAGAATGATTGAATTATACTGGAGATAATTTGAACTGCAACTGGACTGAGTCGAGATTCTAGGGTTTAAAGGAATTTGGGCTAAGGATGGAGATTAGATAATCTTAGGGTTTCAGGATTACAATAGGGATAACAATTTTGTGGCAGGTTTAATCAAAACAGCGAACGTCAACAGATCGACATTCGGATCAAGGCTTGGACATAGCTTTAAGAAAAGCTAGGGTGCTTATCTCAAGTTGTGGTAGTAGAAGAAAATGTGGATCACAACTCTACAAATTCAGTGGATGAAGTGGATTTCAAATTACACAACCAAAAGTGGGTAAACAAGGTCAATGCCACTGACTGACAAGCTCTGGCATAGAGCTGACAATGCCAAAAACTAGGGCTTAGCATAACTTTTGATCTGGAGCTCCAAATGGTGCACCACTTTGTCTGGGAGGTAGGCTTGGGTAACACGAACAATTAAGTCAGCAGGATCTAGGGCAAGAAATGGCTCGAAAGCAAGAAATTTGATGATGAACAGAGATGAACTGGCTGCACTAGAGCAGTTCGGGACAAAAACTTGGAAAAGCTATAACTTCCAATCTAGGCTGATTTAGGTGTCGGCCTAGAAGACAAAAATGTTCAGGGAGTTAAGGCACACACAGTGGACAAAGTGATTTGAGCTCAAACGGCCGGGAACACTTTTCCGGTGAACTGTGCCGGAGAAGAACACTGCTATTTGGGGGTTTTCAATTTAGGCCGAATGAACTCGATTCCAAGCTTGGGAAGTGATATATGGGTAAGAGGAAGCTACCTGCACAATCACTTTGGCCGGAGGATGGCCGGAGAAGCCTGGCGACGATCACCGGTTTCTGGAGAAGTTCAAAATTGGGGAAAGCTTCAATTGATGCACAGGCTTGCTGGAAACGGCTCACTGATCAACTTCTTCTACAGAATCAAGAGCTAATTCGAGTTAATTTGGCCTGCATTGCCGGAACAGGGCATTCTTCGAATTTTAGCCATTTCCGGCGATCATCGGCGATAAGGTGTAAGAGAGTTAAATTAGTTGGTACAACACGATGAGGGGGACGAGGGGAACTCACTGATGCTGTTAATTTGGCAGGAGGTGCTGTGGAATGAGCTGGCACCGTGAAGCCTCTTGCTGGACTCGCCGGAGAAGACGACTGCAGCGAGGGAATTTCGAAATTGGTTAAGTCCTGGTGATGAGAAGATAACACAGGGTACTGGTGGCTTAAATTGGCCGGAGGGCGAAGCTTGCAAGGAAATAATAGCAGTAAATTGGCGCCAGTGATTTGATTTGCCGGGCGCAGAAGCAACAACGGCGAGCGGTGAAGCGACGGTGCTCAGGCGAGGTGACTACTGCTCAGCTTGTCGGCTCTTTGGAACTCCACATTGTCGGGCGGTGCAAGCTGTGGCAACTGGAGCTGGCAATGTAAAGCAACGTGGCAAGAAAATACTGACAACGGTCGCGCACGGGAGCAAGCTGTTCAACGGCGTTGCCACGGCGATGGCTGGGGCGTGGACGCGTGTGCACATGCAACTCAAGTGAGCACGAGCTCAGGCGCAGGCGAGGCATGGCCGGCGGCGAGCAAGTGCGGCGTAAACGCACGGCAAGCTTCTGGTCGTGTACTGCAGCTGCTGGTCGAAAATGGACTGAACTGCAGTTTCAATTCTTTGGGTTTTGGACTGAAATGTAAATCTGGAATTTTGGGAGGTTTAAACTGAAATTGATTTTACTAATCTGGTAGATTATATTCAACAGGATATTTGGCAAAGGTAATTGATAAGGTTTAGCACATTTGAATAGTTTTCGATACAAACTGAAAATAGGGTAATTTAGGGTAAATTAGGATTTGAGTTTTGTCGATTTTGAATTCTGGCATTTAGGGTTCGATTTTCATATCTGCACTGAAGAGAAACTTGTGACAAATAGCATTTTTAGAAGATTTGCTGAAGAAATTCTGAATTTGGAGTTAATCTGGAGATTTTAGCCTTTTTGGGTTTTCAGATATCAGATAAGGACTAATTTGCGATAACTCTTGGACTGATTTGTGAAAAGAGTCTAGATGATGAAATCTGGCTGTCAACTTTTTAGATTAAGGTATTGACATACCCATGATTATATTCCAGGAATAATCTGGTCTGAACTTGGTCAAGATTTGGATTAAATCTGGATTCTGAAACTTAGGATTTTTAAGTAATATAAGGTATTTCTGTTTTGGAAAACAGAATGGAGTTGATAATTCTGGGAGTTAGAGATAGAATTGGATTTGGGTTCTGAAGGCTTTTAAGTTCAGAGTAACTGATAGATCACATCTGAACAATCTGATCTTGATTTGAGGCCACAGGATAGATTTTGGAGATTTTAGGGCTTGAGATAGATACTGATCTGGCTATTACTACAGATGCATGCATGCTATTGATGAAAAAGGAAATTTTCACCCCTAACTCAGGGTGTTACACTCACAATCTTACCGAATTTTAGAAAATCCAAATAAAATTTTGAAATAAAAGTTTTCAAGAGCTACAAAGCTCATTATTTTTATCAAAATACAATTTTCAACAAATAGTTGTCTAAATAAATTACGTCTTCCTGGCAGGGCTAATCCCTAAAGGTGTTGTCCTACAGTCAAGTTCTCATGTTGCTCTGATACCAACTTTTCTGTCGCGCCCCGAAACTGGGACAACGACTACTCCTGTAGAGACCTAGCTCGCTGCAGCTAGTCCCATTCTCACAAACCTTTGACTTCCTAGGATGAGTCAAACACAGGAGTATATTACATTGCAACAGAGTACTCACAAAATATTAAGCAGTGTGGCCTGCTGGCCTTAATATTACATAAAGAGGATTACAATGCCTACAAGGCATTCAGGGTTTAGCAAAGTATTTAACTACACAGCAGAAGATAGGTGACCCTCCCACAAAAGAAGTTGACGGCAGAACAACACACATCAGGGCTCTGGCGGAACTGTTTCTCCTCCTTCTGGATCCACGAAGAACTCCATGCCATCATCTTGATCAAGGTAGGCTCCATCTATTGAGTTGAATGTTGCAAGGGTGAGCACTTACGTACTCAGCAAGTCATAGGTAAGAATAGATACATATAGTAGTGATGGTATGAACCTAGACTAGTCAAGAATTATGGTTGTTTATAAAATAATCTTTTACTTCCATACCTCATCTCATCTTATTTCATGGCAGCACTTTTCAAATTATAACATCATCATTCATGTTCACTAGATTATAGCACTACCGCGACACGTCGACACACGACAGCCCACGGCAGCACTCCTTATCATGACAACACATGTCATTTGGGCAATCTTGATTAAACATATTTTATTTAGAAAAATATACTTGTGTCACACCCCGTGGATATAATCCACCGTAGCAGACTCCTATAAACCCGGGAGCTCGGAGTATTCGAATACGTTTTTAACTCTGCAGAGAGGTACCAATTTACCCGCAAGATATTCCACTTTCAAGCCTTTCCTATCATAACAAAATGATTGGACCCCTGACTCACTTCATATTGTGAGCGGCAAGGTGGAAATAACAAGAACTTTTGTTATGTATCACTTACAATTCACCCCCGACCCTGTGGCTCTCAGCGAGACACAGTTGTGGCAGGTTGTATCCAAACCTCCACCCCTTTGCTTATTCCCATTACTGGGTCAACGTGCTAGATCACCTACAGTGATATGTGTGGGAGCCGCACTCCGTGCTTATCGTGCATCACTACACATCTCATACAGGGGTTTCATGTGCGATCCACATAATTACTTGTTCAGGCCTGTCCCATTCCAGGCTTGCGGTTAGGGTTAAGTTAAGGAAACCAATGTTAAGATTAGCTGTCAAAGGTTTACAAGGTTCCAAAGGTCTCAAAGTATCAAAATGATATCAAGCTTGCGACTGGTTCGCTCAAAAACAGCGAACGTCTTTAGGTCGACATTCGGTTCATAGCATCGACATAGGGTCGATGAATGATAGAGGGGTTATCTCAACTTGTGGTAGTAGAAGAAAATGTAGATCACAACTCTACAAATTCAGTGGACAAAGTGGTTTTCAAAATGCACAAACAGAAGTGGGTAAACAAGGTCAATGCCACTGGCTGACAAGCTCTGGCGTAGGGCTGATAATGCCAAAAACTAGGGCTTGGCATAACTTTTGATCTGGAGCTCCAAATGATGCACCACTTTGTCTGGGAGGTAGGCTTGAGTAACAGGAACAATTAAGTCAACAGGATCTAGGGCAAGAAATGGCTGGAAAACAAGAATTTCAGTGATGAACTGAAGTGAACACACTCCACTAGATCATTTCTGGACACAAACTTGGCAAAGCTGTAACTTCCAATCTATGCCGATCTAGGTGTCGGGCTAGAAGACAAAAATGCTCAGGAGGCTAAGGCACATCTAAAACACAAAGTGATTTGGGCTGAAACGGCTGGGAAAACTTTTCCGGTGATCGGCGCCGGAGAAGAACACTGCCAATTGGGGGTTTCTGCTACAGGCCGAGAGAACTTAATTCCTTGCTTGGAGAGTATCTAGGAGGTATAAGAAAGCTTCTGTTAACATCAAATTGACCGGAGGATCACCGGAGAAGCCTGGCGACGATCGTCGGTTTCCGGTGAAGCTCGGGTTAGGGAAAAACTTCGATTCTTGCTCAATTTTGAAATCTAACTTCATAGGCTTGCTTGATTTGGTTCACTGATCAATTTTGTTTACAGAATCGAAAGCTAATTTGTACTGGATTGAGCCACATTACAGAAACAGGGCAAACTGCAATTTCCGGTGATCGCCGGCGTTAGAGGTCACCGGGGAGCAATTAAATGATACTACACAGAGAGAATGAGTAGGGGAACTCACTGATGTTATTAATTCGGCAGGATATTAAGTGTAGGGTGCTGGCACCGTGAGCCTCCTCGACGGCTCACCGGAGAAGAAAACGAAAACAGCAAATTCTGGAACTTGGCTGGTTTCTGGTGAAGTGTGGAGGAGCTGCTGCACACAGGAGCGCTTAAATAGGCCAAGCGAAGATTGCAAGGACAAGACAACGAAGTAATTGGCAACTGGGGATGAGATGGATTGCGTGCTGAGCATCAGCGGCGAAGACACAGCGAAGAACGGTGATGCGACGGCGACAGGACTGCAACTGTCCACATTGTTGTTCATCGGGACTTTGCAAAGCTGGAGCAAGCGGTGGCGACAACACTGGCGCGGCAAAGCGACGTGGCGAGGAGTTGCTGACAAAAAGCCGTTGATCGCGCGCGGGAGCAGACGTTGGTCGTCGACGTAGCAGCGACCTTGCCACGGCACTAGCTGGAGCGAGGACACATGCGCACCGGCATGCACGGTCACAAGCGGCGACGAGCAACCACGGCGCACAAGCACGGCGGTTTCTGGTCGTGCGCACAGTAATTGGCCTGGTCGAAATTTGGACTGAACTGCAGTTTCAATTCTTTGAGTTTTGGACTGAATTGTAAATCTGGAATTTTGGAATGGTTTAAACTGAATTTTCTTTCACTAATCTGGCAGATATATTCAACAGGATATTTGGCAAAGAGAGTTGATAAGATTTGACACATTTGAATAATTTTTGATACAAACTGAAAATAGGGTAAATTAGGGTAAATCAAGATTTGAGTTTTGTCGATTTCGAATTCTGGCATTTAGGGTTTGATTTTGATATCTGCACAGAAGAGAGACTTGTGCCAAATAGCATTTTGAGAAGATTTGCCGAAGAAATTCTGAGTTTGGAGTTAATCTGGAGATTTTAGTCTTTTTGGGTTTTCAAATCTCAGATAGGGACTAATTTGCAATAACTTTTGGACTGATTTGTGAAAAGAGTCTAGATGATAAAATCTGGCTGTCTGTTTTCGAAAACAAAATGGAGTTGATAAATCTGGGACTTGGAGATAGAATTGGATCTGGGTTTTGAAGGCAATTAGATTCAGGATAACTAATAGATCACATCTGAACAATCTGATCTTGATTTGAGGTCACAGGTTAGATTTGGAGATCTTAGGGCTTGAGATAGATACTGATCTGGCTACTACTACTGATACATGCATGCATGCTATTGATGAAAAAGGAAATTTTCACCCCTAAACTCAGGGTGTTACATTTCTGGCTGCGGTTTGACTATGAAGGATACCATAGCGAAGCTGAGGGAGGTCGCAGGCCTTCTCGACGCGGTAGTTGTTGATCCTAGGGACAACTTGTCGCTAGAGGAGTCCTGCGTCCTGGCTGCAAGTCAGTCTGACTCTATTCTACATGCAGCCAGGGCTAAGACCACCCCTTGACCTAGCATTTTGGGTTTTATTTTTTTTTATAAGTGATAAAACAACAATGAATGAACAATTTCTTTTTATGTCAATTTTCCAATTTTCTGGTTATCTTCCCTCTTTCTTTATCATGCTGCAGCTTTCCAGCACGGTCTGTTTGATGTTAAATTGTGTGTACCTTTTCATTTTTTGACGGTATTTTGTTGTTTTTACCGATAGAAAAATGGCACCCAATACTATAATCTCAGGCACTTAATTAAAAAAAATTTCTGGGGAAAATTGGTCTCACGGGATTTTATTGTTTATACCGATAGAAAAAAGGAATCCACTACTTCAAATATTTTTCCGGGAAATTTACTTTTTCTATCGGTATTATTTTGTTATACTGATAGAAACGGACATAATTCTATCGGTATTATTTTGTTTTACCGATAGAGAAAGTCATCCTCTACTTTATTACATGTACACGGCCCTTGAGTTTCCCTCCAGTCGAACAGTTCTAACTTAGAGCACTGCGTCTCTTCGAGAGCGAAGAAAACCACAACCTCCGCCGTGACCACTCACTTCCTCTCTCCCACACGACGATCGCCAGCTGGACACTGGTTCGCCACTGCCACCGATTCTTATTTTCGTCCTTCGCCGGCCGCCGCTGCGTTCTACACCGCCTCTCCATCACCAGCACTGATCGCCGTAAATACCCTAATTCGTCGTTCTATTTCCAGCATCTTCCTTATTTGATCCTAGTGTTTTGTACGTACTAATTCTTCGAGTTTTGCAATTACACTAGGGTTCCCTATTGTGTTGGATTATGTATATTCCGCAGGCAATGTTGATTTAAATTAGGGTTGACATAATATGTTCCAGTGCTGTAATGAACCTATTTTGAAATTTTAACTTATCTATACTGCTGTATGTGTGATCAATTGTATGCAACTGCCATGTAATGCACATTATATGTTTGAGTTGTTCGTACACATATTCTATCGGTATATCCTGTATTTGCCGATAGAAACAATTTGTCTGCTCTATCGGCAGTTCTTGTGTTTACCGATAGAAAATATTTCTGAACAACTATTAAAACTTTGGATCTGGAAGGACATGAGGCATGCAATGTACGTACTAGTTTGGTTGGAAATTTTTACTCACTTGGTATGAATATATGGCAATGTGGATGGGTCTTCGATGTATATGTTTCAAATATGAATATATATGAATATATGACATATATGACTTTTCCCAAACTAATAGATGTGATGAAGTCCTGATGACTTGCATATAGGTAATGCAAAGATAACCAAGAGAGGGTGCTATAGACCATATTCTTCCTTTTTTGGTTGTGACCTACTTTCTGTGCTACTTCAATATCTTTATATTCCATTAGCATTAGGTTTGTCAGATTAGGAACAGTGGCACTTAGATGCTCGTGTGCATATTTACATGTGAAATAATAATGCTGGCCCATGAATATTAGTATAAAAAATCAATGAGAATGTTATGTGATGACAGTGAATAGTGGCTTATCAACAAAATTCCATATATAGAAAACATTGTTATTTTCTATCGGTATCTCATGTGTTTGCCGATAGAAAAATTGTTATGTTCTATCGGCAGATCATGTGTTTACCAATAGAAAATATTTCTGAACAGTCAGGAAGTAATTTATGCATGTATTTCTTTTACCATTATTTTTTTCGGACATCCCTTTTGTAGCCCTAATTAGTCTCCAGTCCTGGGCTGAGTTATGGACTCCAAGAAGAATTAATTGCCATATGTTGCCTCCTTCCTATATGAAAATGTGTAGACGAAAACGCTGAGAAATAGAATCTTATCTTGTATTGCATGGTAGCTTTTGTGTTTACCGATGGAAAAATATTTAAAATATGTCCTTTTTCTTTGTAAAATGATTTGGTTTGTGTTTCCATTAAATTTTTGATGGTTTGTTGATGGTTTTGTAGGCAAAGACATGTCGTCGTATTCATCGGATGGTACTTGTGGTTCGACTAGGGCCAACCCCAACGTAACTGAAGATGCAACTGTTACATCCCAGCGCAAGAGGGTGGGGCGAGGCGCGACGACGTTGGGCCGTTTGGCCAAACGCATGGATATTTCTTGTGAGTTCAACCAATTTGGGAGGCCGATTGGAAAGAATGCTGGGAAGTATGTGGCCTATGTTGGGCTGTTGGCGAAAGAAAGGGTGAAGATCACGGTGCAGAGCTGGAAGGACGTGACGGCAGAAGTGAAGGTTAAATTAACTGAAATCGCTGAACTCTTTCGTAATCACGTTCTCTTGGCTTATACTAAAGTTTAACTAACTCATGATTAATTGCATGCATTTTTTGAAACTAGGCTAAGTGAACATCCCCGACGATACACCTAGGACGTCCTGCTTGAAGGACATAAACGGAACATGGAGAACCTTTAAGAGCTGGCTCCTCAGTAACTTCCTCGCTGCGGGGAAATCTCCTTGCGAGAAGTACCCCTTCATATCGGAGGAGGTATGGGAGGAATTCACCAAGTAGAAGGGGACTGAGGAGTTCAAGGCCCTTAGCCAGAAGAATAGGGCGATCCAGAAGAGGAACGAGCACCCGCATCGGCTTGGATCCCAGGGCTATGCGGTGAAGGAGGAGCAGTGGAAGAAGAAAGACCAGCAAAATCCTGTAATCGACACCCCTGAGTTGCCGCTCTGCGAGATCCGGGATGAGAGGTGCAAGCGATGGTGGAGGGGGAGGGGGTCCGTGTCATCCACGGGGTCTGTGCAGTTCGTAACCCCTGGGGACGTCGACGTTGTGAGGTGAATGGTAAGTTGGCTAACCTCGTAAACTATGTGCGCACAAGTGTATATAAGGTAATTTGTCTCACAAGGTACCTTTAAATGTAACAGATCTCTTTTGAGAAGGAGGCAGTGGAGGGATTGTTTACCCCACAGAGGGAGAATGACATCCTCACCCGGGCTCTAGGAAATAAGGAGCATCCCGGGCGGACACGGGCCGTAGGAGCCATTGTGTCGTGGAAGGCCGGTTTCGCAGATCCGGCTCCACCGAGGAAGAAGGCCCGCTCCTGGAAGGAAAAAGAAGTGGAGCTCTCCGATAAGATACGGGCGGAGGTACGGGCGGAGCTCTCCGATCAGATATGGGCTGAGGTGCAGTCTGAGGTCGCACAAATGAGGGAAGAGTTTGCACGGTTGAGAGATGCATTGCTGACCAAGAGTGCAGATGCGGAACCCCAGGGCGACGGTACCCCGCGGGGTCGGATAAGCAGTTGCACCTCAGACTACTTGAGGTACTGCAAGCCTTCATCTGTGCACTTAAGTTGATGCCACTCCCATTCTGTTAGAGTTGTTTCGCTAACCTGTTTTAATATTTACAAATTTGCAGAAGCCGGAGGATTGCATCCTACTGAATCACCTAGGCAACAAGCAGGAAGTGGTTGGACACGGCTTCGTATATCCGTCTGGGCTGGATGTCCGGGTCCATTGCGTACCTCTGCGGTTGGGGTTTGCAAAGGTACAAGTGGAAATGGCCATGCCGGGCTACAACGATTCTCCGTTGGCAATCCCAACAGAGGAACTGCAGACACTTACTGACGCAGTGGGCTCCTACGTACAGTGGCCCAAGAAGTGTCTTCTAATACAACCGGTAAATCCTACACATTTTAGATTACATCCTACTCAGTACACTCAACTTGTATAATCTAACATACGTGCTCATTAATTGAAGTGGCCTGCCTCTGGACTACCAGGGGACTGCGCCCCCAGCTCGGGGCATGAGGCCCGATCTCGTGCGACCCTGGACACATCAAAGACGGCCTCGACCCCACCCAGCGCATCCACGCCTTCACCTCGGAAGAAAGCCGCCATCACCTCGCCCTTGCCTTCGAAGGTACGCGCTCATTCCCCGGCAAAAGGCAAGGGCAGAGGCAAGGGAAAAGGGCGACAGGGACAGTTGGAGAAGTTCAGGAACGGGTTCCCACTCATGTCGGGGGCAGCTTTGCGCAAATTGGATCGATCAACCAGAGACCTCCACGAGTGGTACCTACACCGAGCTCAGCGCAATCTGAACTTCTTAGTTCCCTACAGGCCTGGGCAGTTCCACCGTGAGCCCGGGAGTATATCCGTGGCACACGAGGATCTATTCGACCTCTACAACTGGCGGGAGCTCGATATGTCCATCATACGGACTGGAGTCCTGTGAGTTCGCTGATGCTATGTATTGCTGTTTTCTAACTATGTTTGCTAACTCTGCATTGTTGTAGTTCTTTTGAAATGTAGTAACTTTCTGTGCAATACTAATGTCGTCCTTTGCATGCAGGTGCATGTACAGGCTAGCATCGGAGGCTGCGTGTGACAAGGTGGGTTTCCTCGACCCAGAGAAAATAAGCCTCACGATGCTAGAGCACGACGCCGCGCACGCTGAGCAGTACATATCCAAGGCACTGATGCCGCAGCAGGACAGGGAGTTCATTCTGGTGCCGTACCACCAAAGGTTAGTGCATTTTGTACTAATTTAACTCGATCTTGTATGTTACACCTGAGATATACTTTGAGCTAGCGGTCCTCTTTTACGTACAATGCAGGGGCCACTGGATCCTCATCGTGATCTGTCCGCCGAGGAATGAGGTGTACTACCTCGATTCGATGCGTGATAGATTATCGATCGAATATGTGGTCAAGGGGAATATGGAGGCGTAAGTAACTTATATGTTTGATTTAAACTTTCACCTCACTAGCTAATGATAATACATTAACCGGCAATACTAACTGAAATGCAGGGCTTTTGATAAATATGTGTCCGCTGGAGGGAGGCATGCCGCACCACAGAGCTCCCTACTAGCTTGGAAAGAATATGAGGTACTCACGAAACTTTTTGTTTATGCTTAATTAGTTTATGGAAACAATAGCTAACATGTCTTCGCATATCCAATTATCTCAGTGCCATCAGCAGCCGCAATCGTGGGAATGCGGGTTTTATGTGTTGCGCTACATGTACGACCTAGTGCAGACAAACTTTGCCCAATTCCCCCAGGTAAGCATCGATAGCTAACTCAAATTTGAAAATTGGGTGTCACGTTCTAAATTAGGAAGTTAGTTACTCAGTATTCACACATGCTTGCAGATCGCCATGTCGAAAGACCAATACGAAAATGCAAAGATTAGAGATCTTCGACAAATCTAGGCTCAATATGTCATGGAGGAAGTTGTGCCCAACCATCCGCCATGACAATTTTCTCTTTTTCGTGTACTCTGTGCATAAACTTATGTACATGTGAATAAACAGTATATGTGAATAAATGTCCACATTGGATTGAAATTTGTATTTGTCCATATATATGTGAATAAATGTGAATAACTGTCTAATGTGTCAATCTGTTCAATGTATATGTGAATTTACCCTTCTTTGCATCTGTACTGTATTGTGTATCCAATCTATACTATATTGCATCTGTACTGTATATGTGAATGTACTGTATTGTGAATGTAAATAATGTACTGTATATGTGAATGTACTGTATTTCTATCGGTAAATTCATTCACAACCGAGAGACTACTATCATTTTTTCTATCGGTAAATTAAAAAATAACCGTTCGAAGAATGTTACTTTTCCTGCCGGTGAACTCATCCACAACCGAGAGACTACTGTAGTTTTTTCTATCGGTACACTCAAAATTAACCGTTAGGAGAGTGTGACTTTTCCTGCCGGTGAACTCATACGAAAACCGAGAGAGCACAATCGTTTTTTCTATCGGTAAACTCATTTCCAACCGAGAGAGTACTAAGATTTTGTCTGTCGATAAATTCATAATTAACCGTTAGAAGATTGGTACTTTACCTACCGCTAAACGTCAGACTACGATGGGTTTTCTATCGGTACACTCCTAAGATGCCGATTGAATAGTGCAGTTCTTCTATCGGTTATTTACTGATAGAAAATGTTCGGGCTTGTTCTATCGTGTCTATCTCTATCGGTACAGAAACTGATAGTAAAAGGGTGTTTTTTACGGATAGAAGAAAGCTTTTCTGTACTAGTGCTTGTGTCACTCTTCATGTATGTCTGACGGGAGAGGACCGGTCACGCGGTCAGCTCGCGTCGTTGTTTGTTTGCTAGGAACCTTCATAAAACCTGCCGAAGTATTTGCAATACCACGACAAAGACCATAGAGGCAGATGTTGGCTGGACCATCGAAGGGATTGGTACAAGAACAGTACCATCCGTGCTACATATTCAATTAAAGTTTGAGTTTATTTATTGATTAAATGACTTAGTTAGTAAAATAGTCAATACCTCAATCACTAGTACAGAAAAGCTTTCTTCTATTGGTAAAATACACTTCTACTATCGGTTTCTGTACCGTTAGAGATAGATACGATAGAACAAGACAGGTCATTTTCTAACGGTAAATAACCGTTAGAAGAAGTGCACTATTCTAACGGCATTTTCGGAGACAACAGGTAGAAAAACCGTTTTAGTCTAATGGTTGTGAATGAGTTTACCGATAGAAATACTTACACTTTTCTAACGGTTAAATGAGAGTGTACCGTGAGAGAAAAGGATAGTACTCTCACGGTTCTGTATGAGTTTACCAACAGGAAAAGTTACACTCTTCTAACGGTTAATTAAGAGTGTACCGTGAGAACAAAAGATAGTATTCTCATGGTTCGTGAATAAGTTTACCGATAGAAATACTTACATTCTTCTAACAGTTAATTAAGACTTTATCGTGAGACAAAATCATAGTACTCTCACGGTTGTGTACGAGTTTACCAACAGGAAAAGTTACACTCTTCTAACGGTTAAGTAAGTGTGTACCGATAGAAAAAATGTTGTTGTTTTCTAACTCTGTTTGCTATTTAGCCGTTAGAAGAGTACATTCACAATACAGTACATTCACATATACAATACAGATGCAGTACAGTACAAATTGGATACACAATACAGTACAGATGCAAAGAAGGGTACATTCACATATACAATTTATTCACATATATACTAACTTTGGTGGTACGGCACCAGAATGAACTCCCTGTCCAGCTGCGCCATCAGCGCCTTGGATATGTAGTGCTCAGCGTGCGCGGCGTCGTGCTCTAGCATCGTGAGGCTTATTTTCTCTGGGTCGAGGGAACCCTCCTTTTTACACGCAGCCTCTGATGCTAGCCTGTACATGCACCTACATGCAAAGGACAACATTAGTATTGCACAGAAAGTTACTACATTTCAAATGAACTACAGCAATACAGAGTTAGCACATAGAGTTAGAAAACAGCAATATATAGGATCAGCAACCTCACAGGACTCCAGTCCGTATGATGGACATATCGAGCCCCCGCCAGCTGTAGAGGTTGAACAGATCCTCGTGTGCCACGGATATTCTCCCGGGCTCACGGTGGAACTGCCCAGGCCTGTAGGGAAGTAAGAAGTTCAGGTTGCGCCGAGCTCAGTGTAGGTACCACTCTTGGAGGTCTCTGGTTGATCGATCCAATTTGCGCAAAGCTGCCTCTGACACGAGTGGGAAGCCGTTCCTGAGCATCTCTGGCTGTCCCTTTCGCCCTATGCCCTTGCCTTTTGCCGGGGACTGAGCGTGTACCTTCGAAGGCAAGGGCGAGGTGATGGTGGCTTTCTTCCGAGGTGAAGGCGTGGATGCGCTGGCTGGCGTCGATCCCGTCTTTGCTGTGTTCAGGTCCGCACAAGATCCCTCATGCCCTGAGTTGGGGGCGCAGTCCCTTGGTAGTACGCCGGCAGGCCACTTCAATTAATGAACATGTATGTTAGATTTTGCAAGTTGAGTGTACTGAGTAGGATGTAATCTAAAATGTGTAGGATTTACCTGTTGTATTATAACACACTTCTTGGGCCACTGTACGTAGGAGCCCACTACCACAGCAAGTGTCTGTATTTCCTCCGTTGCGACTGGCAACGGAGAATCGTTGTAGCCCGGCATGGTCATGTCCACCTGTACCTTTGTGAATCCCAACTGCAGAGGTACGCAGTGGATCCGGACATCCTCCCTAGACAGATATACGAACATGTGTGCAACCTCTCCTGTCGGTCGCCTAGGTGAGTCAGTAGGCTGCAACTCTCCGGCTTCTACAAATTTGTAACAATTAAAACAGGTTAGCAAAGCAACTCTAACAGAACGGGTGTGGAATCAACTTAAGTGCACAGCTAAAAGCTTGCTATACCTCTGAGTAGATCCACTGGATCCGTGAGGACCTTCGAAGAGCAATTGCTCATCCGACCCCGCGGGGTACCGTCGCCCTGGTCATCTACATCTGCACTCTTGGCCAACAATGCTTGTTTTAGCTGTGCAAACTCTTCCCTCATTTGTGCGACCTCAGACTGCACCTCAGCCCGTATCTCCGCCCGTACCTCAACCAGTATCTTCTCGAAGAGGTCCGCTTCCTTCTCCTTCCAGGTGCGGGCCTTCTTCCTCGGTGGAGTCGGATCTACGAAACTCGCCTTCCACGGCACAATGGCTCCCATGGTCCATGTCCGCCCGGGATGCTCCTTATTTCCTAGAGCCTGGGTGAGGATGTCGCTCTCCCTCTGCGGGGTAAACAATCCCTCCATTGCCTCCTTCTCAAAAGAGATCTGTTACATTTAAAGCTACCTTTTGACACAAATACACATATACACTTGTGTGCACACAGTTATGAGGTTAGCCAACTTACCATTCGCTTTACAACCTCGGCGTCCCTAGGGTTTACGAACTCCACAGACCCCATGGACGACACGGACCCTCTCCCCCTCCACCACCGCTTGCACCTTGCATACCGGATCTCGGAGAGCGGAAACTCAGGGGAGTCGACGACAGAATTTTGCTCGTCTTCCTTCCTCCACTGCTCCTCCTTCCTCGCATAGCCCCAGAATCCGAGCCGATGTGGGTGGTCGTTCCTCTTCTGGATCGCCTTATTCTTCTCGCTAAGGTCCTTGAACTCATCGGTCCCCTTCTGCTTGGTGAATTCCTCCCATACCTCCTCCAATATGAAGGGGTACTTCTCGCAAGGAGATTTGCCCACAATGAGGAAGGTACTGACGAGCCAGCTCTTAAAGGTTTTCCATGTTCCATTCATGTCCTTCAAGCAGGGCGTCCTAGGTTTATCGTCGGGGATGTTTCACTTAGCCTGTTTTCAAACAATGCATACAATTAATCACGAGTTAGTTAAACTTTAGGATAAGCCAAGAGAACGTGATTACGAAAGAGTTTAGCGATTTTAGTTAATTTAACCTTCACTTCCGCCCACAACCTATCCCTCTCGTCCACCATCACGTCCTTCCAGCTTTGGATGGTGATCTTCACCTTTTTTCGCCAATAGCCCAATGTAGGCCACGTACTTCCTAGCATTCTTTCTGATCGACCTCCCAAATTGGTTGAACTCACAAGAAAGGTCGGTGCATTTGGCCAAATGGCCCAACGTCATTGAGCCTCGCCCCACCTTCTTACGCTGGGACGAACCAGCATCTTCAGTTACGTTGGCCCTAGTCGGACCACTACTATCATCCGATGAAGACAACGACATGTCTTTCCCTACAAAACCATCAACAAACCATCAAAAATTTAATGAAAACACAAACCAAATCATTTTACAAAGCAAAAGGACCTATTTTAAATATTAGTTCTATCGGTAAACACAGCAACTACCGATAGACACTACCACAAAAACAAAACATCCAGGACAGCACATCACAGATGGTTATGAACTTTTCAATAGAAAACCGTCTCTGAAGACCTGTCGGGAGAAAATGTTAAGTTATCACACATGGTTTTGAGATCAGAACCGACTGTGATAGTCCGACAGATGGTTTTGACCTTAGAACCATCTGTGATATTCTATTTATCAGAGACGATTCTGAGCTCAAAATCGTCTGTGATAGTGCTGGACTATCACAGTCGGTAAAGACCTCAAAACCGTTATCAATGACGGTTCTGAGCTTAGAACTGTCAAAGATAATCGCGTCCAATTCTAATCTGTCGCTGTCAAGTTCATTGTTTTCAACATATCTTCTTCATGAGAACTCGGATTTTCACATTCTTATACTTTCTGGAAACACCAAATCGTGCTCTACAACGTTTTTGTTGTGGTCAAAGTCAGATTCGGTATCCATCTATGAGATATTTGGCCATTAATGTCGACGGTGTACAGTTTGAATCTAATAGATCTATTTCGGTATTTTCATCATAATTCTTTCATCCGAACTCGGATTGGGATAAATTTATACTTTATGGAATCCTCGCAAGAAATTCCACAAAACGTTTGTTGGGATAATCTTTAAATTCGACCATTTTCATCACGCTAAAATTTGGGCAAAGTTAGTTGTGTAATTTTCAAACTCTAGTCCAATTCTGATTCAAATTACTCAATTTGAGACAGCTTCGGTAAAATTGCTATATCTTTTGATTTCCAATATCGTTTTTGATGTTCTTATACTTTTTGGAATTATAAAAAAATCCTCTACAACTTTGGTGTTGACTAGATCCTCTAATTCGGAGTTCTTGGGGCCCGAAATTGCTAATCATTATGAGAGACGGTTTTGAGCTCAGAACCGTCTGTGATAATCATTATGAGAGACGGTTTTGTGCTCAGAACCGTATCTGATAATGATTATCAGACTTTGCGACTTTGCGACTTTGCGACTATAAAATTTAAGGCGGGCTTTGTCCCGCTCATTTACACACTTTGCGACTTTTCACTTCACTTGGCCTAACTCAAAGCGGCACACTTTCCGACACTTCACTTCATTTCCACCGTTCTACACCGCAACGCCACTATAACCCTAGATCCACACCGATCCAATCTCGACTACGCCACCACCACTCCATTGCCCACCATTATCTCGTCGGCCACGTCTCATGGGCCGATGATGACTACAAGCAGCTCCCTCAACAACGACCATCCGACGACCACGAGACAGCCGACAGTTTCAGCACCTCTTCGGTTGTGGTCGAGCTACGACGGCCTCCTCCAGCAGCTTCCTCAAGTTCTTCTGCGGCTGCGTTCTTCGGCACCATGGCATCATCTCTCCTTCAAGCCTCGGTGACAATTCCCTCTCTTAAACACTCTCTCCCCCTGCTCCTTGTTTCCTAGATGTTGTCAAGTGACAGTTTGTAGTTGTGTGATGAACAGCTGAATAGTGAAAATTAAAATCTAGTGTGAACTGAATCTTAGTTGATAATTGTTTATGTTGAATTTGTATGACCCATTCTCTGTTTGAATGCTGCCATTTCTTAGTTGATAATTTTTTATGTTTAATTGAAGCTCTTAGTGAATTTGATTGCAAATTTAAAACTCTGTGTTGTCTTTGGTATCTAAAATCTGTGTTTTGGCTATTAACTATGAACAGACTTATGAACTCTAAATTCAGTGTTTATGTGATGATTCAGTGATTTATATTTGAGCTAAAAACCATCTGTGATAATGATTAGCAATTTCGGGCCCCAAGAACTCCGAATTAGAGGATCTGGTCGACACCAAAGTTGTAGAGGATTTTTTTATCTTTCTAAAAAGTATAAGAACGTAAAAACAATATTGGAAATCAAAAGATATGGCAATTTTACCGAAGCTGTCTCAGATTGAGAATTTGAATCCGAATTGGACTAGAGTTTGAAAATTACACAACTAATTTTGCCCAAATTTTGGTGTGATGAAAATGGCCGAATTTGAAGATTACCCCAACAAACTTTTTGTGGTATTTCTCGCAACGATTCTAGAAAGTATAAATTTATCCCAATCCGAGTTCGGATGAAAGAATTATGATGAAAATACCAAAACAGATCTATTAGATTCAAACTGTACACCAGAATCTGACCTCATCCTCAACAGAAAAGTTGTAGAGCACGATCTGATGTTTCCAGCAAGTACAAGAATATGAAAATCTGAGTTCGTATGAAGAAGATATGATGAAAACAATGAACTAGACAGCGACATATTAGAATTAATTGGACGCGATTATCATAGACGGTTATGAGCTCAGAACCGTCACTGATAATCATTATTACAGACGGTTCAAAACCGTCAGTGATAGTACTCGGACTATCACTGAATCGAATATCACTGACGGTTCAGAAACATCTGTGATGACTGTTTTGAACCGACTGTGATGTTGTATTATGTAGTAGTGAGAAGATAAGATTCTATTTCTGAGCATTTTCATCTACACAGTTTCATAGGAAGCTGGCAACATATGGAAATTAATTCTTCTTGGAGTTCCATAACTCAGTTGAGGATTGGAGACTAATTAGGGTTGCTAAAGGGATGTCCGAAGAAAATACTACTAAAAGGCATGCAAAAATTGTTGAAGTGTTCAGTAATTTTTTCTATCGGTAAACACATGAGCTACCGATAGAACATAACAATGTTTTCTATCGGCAAATATATGAGATACCAATAGAAGATGTTTATAAACACCAACAACATATAAAGTACATTATATGGCAATTGGATACAATTGATCACACATACAGCAGTATAGATAATTTCAAATCTCAAAATAGGTTCAGGTGGCAATTAATTATTCTTGGAGTTTCATAACTCAGTTGAGGATTAATTGGAGACTAATTCTTCTTGGTTTCAATGAGAGTGTAAAAAGCTGATCAAAGTATTCTCTCTATGTGACATTGCATGGTTCATGTCCTTTCAGATCCTAAGTTTTAATACTTGTTGAACTTTTATGACAAAATGAACACACATAGAAAATAGGGTACTGATTGTTTCTTGGCCTATGTCATATAGCAGGACAGATTGACACAGAAATTTTTTCTACCGGTAAACACATGAGCTACCGATAGAATATAATAATTTTCTTTCGGCAAATGCAGGAGATACCGATAGAAGATGTTTAAGAACACCTCCAACATATAAAGTACATTACATGGCAATTGGATACAATTGATCACACATACAACAGTATAGATAATTTCAAATCTCAAAATAGGTTCATTACAGCACTGGAACATATTATGTCAACCCTAGTTTAAATCAACAATGCCTGCGGAATTTACAAAATCCTACACAATAGGGAACCCTAGTTTAATTCCAAAACATGAGCGGAGGAAAATAGCGAACCATAGTGTAAAAAACACTAACATCAAATAATGAAGACGCTGGAAAAAGAACGACGAATTAGGGTATTTTACGGCGATCAGTTGTGGTGATGGAGAGGCGGTGTAGAACGCAGCAACGGCCGGCGAAGGACCAAAATAAGGACCGGCGGCAGTGGCGAACCAGGATCCAGGTGGCGATCATCGTGTGGCAGTGAGGAAGTGGTCACCGGTGAGGGTTGGGGTTTTCGCGCTCGAAGACACACAGTGCTATAAGTTAGAATGGTTCGACTGGAGGGAAACTCTCGGGCAATGTTTAATAAAGTAGTGAGGGCCTTTTCTATCGGTACAAACAAGAAATACCGTCAGACTAATGGTTTTCTTCTAACAGTACAAAAAAATAATACCGTCAGAACATGTATGTGCACTTTTCTCAAAGTAGTTTGAGAAAATTCCGTCAGAGTGGCCAACTTTGTCTAACGGTACTAACACAAAATACCGTTAGAACAAGTAAATTTTTCCAGAGCTTAATTTTTGAAGTGGGCAGAGCATTGGAAAATGATGTTTCAGGCCTCTTGAAGAATCAAGAGGCTGCAATGGATTTTGGCAAGAAAATTTGTAGGGAATAAGTAAATTCTTACAGTATAAAGGTGCTGTACATGTTAGAACTCATGCTGTGGAGTAAAATTGAGATATATTAATGTTGTGAACTAGCTTATCATTAAGTTCTAAAGAAAAATGTATCGCCTGATGTATTAATGATAAGTTCCTCACCTTGATGCACAACTTGTTGGCTGTTTGCCTGGCATTTTTCCTTCAAATAGAAAATAGTCATGAATGGTTCTCAACCCATAATCCTTCTTCGTGATCATCTTGCAGATACGTTGTTTCGTTGATATCTTCAGTAGGGATATATTGAATGTCCTCTAAAAACAGAGGTATTTCGTCGAACTGGTTATACTCCTCTTCGTCGACAACGTCTTCGACCCCAACAATACGCCTCTTGCTATGGAGGACAACGTGCAACTTTGGATTGGCCGGATCAACGATGTAGGATACCTGTGTGGCTTGCTTTGCAAGTATGAATGGATCGTCTTGGTGTCCGACTCTATCAAGATCGACAATAGTAAACCCATAACTGTCAACTTTAACACCTCGAGGGATTTCGACCCACTAGCATCGAAACAAGGGAATTTTAAATAATCCATAATCGAACTCCCATATTTCATCAATAGCACCGTAATATGAGTCCAGCGCCCTTACTGCCCTGGCATCCTCAGAAATAGCAAACAGTGTCACTCCGGTACATTGCGTACTGCTCTTGGCGTCCTAAGATCTTGTGTAAAATGAATACCCATTGATGTCGTATCCCTGTCAAGTCCCTACATTGAATCTTGGGCCTCTAGTCAACCATGTCACAGTTTCACTTATGGAGCCCTCGATAGCTCGCGTGACTCTTTCTTGGATCCACCCAGTAAATTTCCTGTTATGTTCTCTAGTGAACCAAATCTCTGGCTTCGAAGGATTCTGTGACTGTAACATTGCCTTGTGCTTGTGTATGTATGGCTCGACCTCCGTCATGTGTTGTAAGACCCAAAAATGTGATTTTGCGTACACATCACGGGTAGGGACGATAGCTTTGAATCCAATCGTTCTGATGCCCTGAAGCCTGCCCTCGTGTCGGGACTTAGGAACATCAATTGGGTCAACCCCGGCCATATAATCTGTGCAAAATTCAATCACCTCCTCGGCGACATAACCTTCCATGATACTCCCCTCGGGCCGACAACGAGTCCTTACGTATCCCTTCAATATACCCATAAATCTCTCAAGTGGATACATATAGCACAGGCACACGGGTCCACAAAACTTAATTTCTCTGATAAAGTGAACAATCAGATGGACCATAACATCAAAAAAGGATGGAGGGAAATACATCTCGAGCTGACAAAGAGTTGTAACCACGTCGCATTGCAAAGCATCCAGTTCATCCGGATCAATTACCTGCGAGGACACAGTTGCGCCAAATATTCATATCAGAAAAATCTTCTAATTAAGCTCCACATACAAATGGAGCTAATTAACTTATAGTACGAGTGCACGAACTTATCTAGCAAGATATTGCGTTGAAGAAATAACATAGCTTTGTGATTGTCTCTCTGACTTTAACTGGGAGAATACCTCTGATAGCAATAGGAAGTGTAACACCCTGAGTTTAGGGGTAAAAACTTCCTTTTTCATAAAAGTCATGCATGCATGTATCTCTGTAGTAGTAGCAAGATCAGTTCAACCTTAATCTATCCTAAGCCCCAAATACCTCAAAATCTTCTCGGTGAATCCAAATCAAGATCAGATTGCTTAGATATGATCTATCAATTACTCTGAGCATAAAAGCCTTCAGAAGCCACATTCAATTCCATCTCTAACTCTCAGATCTTGCGATCCTTTTCTGTTTTCGAAAACAGGAATTTAATTAATATCCTAATTACCCAAAATACTCTGAACTCAGATTTAGCCAAATCTTGACCTAATCCAGACCAAATTATTCTTGGATTATGATCATGGGTATGCCAATACCTTAATCCAGAAAGTTGGCAGCCAGATTTCATCATCTAAGCCTTTTTCACAGATCAGTCCAAATTATATCGCAAATTAGTCCTTTATCTGATATCTCGAAACCCAAAAAGGCTAAAATCTTCAAATCAACTCCAAATTCAAATCTGTTTCAGGGAACACCTACCAAATGCTAATTAATACAAAATCTTCTTTTATCAGAACACCCAAATCTCTCTCCAATTACCTTGAATTCAAAATCGACCAAAACTCATATTTAATTTACCCTAAATACCCTATTTTCCGTTTATATCAAAAATCATCAAATCATGCTAGATTTTACCAAATTTCTTGCTGGATGAGTATAAGGTATAAGTTTATACTCATCCATGAAATCAGATTTCAGATTACCCCTCTCTAAATCAGAAATTACAAATCAGTCCAGAATTCAAACAAAGATTCTTGCAATTAGGTCCCTGGCACGACCACACCTGCTGTTCACGACCGGAGCAATCTCCTGCGACCAAATCAGCAGCTTAAGTGATCTCGACCACAGCGCAGTGCTTCACTTCGATCAGCGCCACTGCGACCGCGACCAGAGCACTGTGTCGCCGTGTTTTCGCCGCCGATCGAGCGCCGCTCTGGCTGTGTTTTTTTTTCACAACCGTGTTTGCATGCACACATGTGTTTGCACCTTAGCTATTGCCGTGGCAATTCTTGTCCAGCTCACCAGCAGCTCGTGCGCCAGAGAGAAGCTTCGCCTGCTCGTTTGCTCGTCGTTGCTTCAACCCGAAGCCTTCACCAGTGCAAGCATCTTAGCTCCAAGCAGTGAGCTTCGCTTCATCTTGCCTTGCCTTTAAATAGGAGTCCAAAGCAGCTTCTTTCTCTCCAGCACTGCCTTCCAGAAGTTCTTCAGTAATTAACCAAATTTCCTTCGACTTTGTCTTCTTCTCCGGCGAGCCGCCGAGGAGGTCAACGACGCCAGCTAGCCTCGCTTCACCAAACTCCAAATTGACACCACCAGTGAGTATCTCTCATCCTCCTCATCGTTCTGTAGCATTTAATTGAACTCCCGTGTGTCGACGATTCGGACTCGGAGTCCTCAGCCGAACTTATGCAAAATTTGTAATTGTGAGACCTTTCAAGATGACCCTCCGGGAAGGTATGTAGAACAATGGTGAACAGGAACACAGAGAGATTTATACAGGTTCGGGCCCTCGATGGTAGGAGTAAAAGCCCTACGTCCTGTTAGAATTTCACTATATGTGATAAAGGTTTACAAACTAGCGGGAAGAAACCTTCACAGGCGAAAGTTTTTCCTATATAAATGTACAAAAAGAAGCTCTAGGAGACTTGCGAATATTTTCTAATCTAAGCCGTAGACTTGGCTGTTTGAGTGGTTGAGATACGTCGTATCTCACTTGTATCAGGGGTCTTGTTCTTCCAAATGGATTGGATCCCTCCTCTAGAACCTCTACGCCACCCTTTTATACTGGTCGAAAGGGTGCCATATGAAGAAAACTGCATCAAACGGTTGGATGCAGTTTTTGGGGAACTGCTGTTAACTTCCACGGAGGTTATTAACACGTGTTAATCATGAATAACCGCATATATTAACCTCTGACGGTTGGTCTTCAACGTGGAGGAATCTTCGGGATGCTTGGAATATCCTTTTATACAGATAACCGAATAAACTCCAAGCACCCTGGTCGAGAATGTTCTGACCGCGGAATGTGGGCTGATCGCGCAACATCCCGGATATCTAGTTCGCGTATAGCATACGAACTTCTGACCGCGCAAAGCTATCGACCTGATCGCACGAAGCCCGCGGCCTGATCGCGTAAAGCTTTGCGACCTCATGGCGATGCCCCTCGGAATAGCTCGAGTTCGCATCGCCAGATACATGTCTGGTTCGAACCTGTCTTGAACCAAAAGTCTATTAGAAGTGACCCGGGTGACAATCCTCGTCAGCTAGCCCCCAAATTCGAAGAAAACGAAGAGACGTGTTTATTTCGAATTTTAAGACCATGCATTGGATTTTTAACCCAACTCTTCAATTTTTCCACTTAGTGGCGCACTAAGTGAAAAATGGTTGGTTTCCCAAGACGGGTTCTGACATTATGTGACGGGCAATGATAGCGCCGTAGAACTGTTTTTATCTCGAGGTAAAATTGTAAATGCTTTGACGAAACCCGAGGCGTCTGGAATGCAAACCGTCACCCAGGCGGCTATAAATACCAGGCTCCCGGATTTGTAAAACTTCACAATTTCCCTCCACGCCTAAGTACTTTTCTTGTTATCTTGCCTTCTTCCTTTCACATACTCCTCCCGATGGCAGATCACGATATCATCGAGATTGAGAGTGATGAAGAGGAAGTTGTCGAACAAGGGCCTCAAATGATTGAAGACCTGTCTCCATTAAGGAAGAAACCCAAGGTTGACGAAGGATCTTCCAGTGGAAAAATGGTGAAGAATATAGCAAGTTTCTTTCTTCCTTCAGTTCCTTTGACCCTCCCCATTCATGCCTCTCGGCAAGTTAGGCCTTTGTCCTTGGAGAAAGATCCCATCACATCCAATTCTCCCATCCTTTTGGGTGATCAACATTCTGGTCGGCAAGCGGTGACTATCCCTCGATCAGATGATTGCCATATTGGGTTGGCGAAGCAATCTTCTGATGGGAAGGTTGCACTTCCACCATCTGATGGTCCTCCTCCCAAGATGGGTATATCAACGGGTTATGCACCGGGACAGGTAACAATTCTTCTCCCCTTTTGCTGATAATTATAGTTAGTACAACTAACTTTTGCAAAATGCAGGAGGTTGGAGGCTCCAGCGATCAGCCTTCTACTGCTCCATCTCTTCCTTCCGGACAGACTCTTCTGGAGGAGAAGAATGCCCTGGAGAAGAAGACCGAGGAGATGGCCTCGAAGATTCTGCGTCTAGCAGAATGTCTTGATCGATCCCGGGAAGAGGCGCACCATTTCCGTCGAGAGAGGGACTACGCTCAGCAACAGCGAGAACTCTCTGACTTGATCAGGGACAATAGTGCGTCTGTTGTTAGGGACGATGTAGATAGACTTAGGGTAGTTGCTAGTTCCCTGGGAGTTGCCAGTGTAGATCCTACTGACAACAATATGTCCCTTGGGGAACTTTGTAAACTTCTTTCGGAGCAAGTCGACGTTTTGATCGACTGTATCCCTTTTGTATGTAAAGAATGTAAGAAATAAAAGTTTCTTATATCTCATGAATATTCTTCACATCTTCTGTGCGAAAATATGGCCTTAAACATTATGTTCGCGACCACTTATACACAGGAAACTTTAGTTCTGCGATCAAAATCATGCTTCCAAAAGCATCGCGACCTGCCCTGATACCGCAATCAATTTCAAGGCCGCGATCAGAACTAAATTGCGACCAGAGTTCGAACTCGGTCAGACTGTCACTCCGATTAGAATCGAAGTTTTAGTCTAAAACACGGTTTCGATCAAACCATAACCCAATTAGAAACATTCCACTACGTTAAAAATTGAGTTGCAAAGCATTTCCATAAAAAATATTCAAAGCATACAAAGGAAAAACGTCTTCTGCAAAGTACTGAAAATTTTTCAGTCCTTTTGCACTTTCAGTTTCCGAAACAAAGAAGTCTTTTTGTTCCAGATCTGATACCTGAACACTTTATCGGGTCCGCCAGAGGCAGTATCCATTATGGGAAATGAATAAAGCATTCAATGGAACGTTTGAAATGAAACGTTTACTCACATTAATGCGCCGCTTTGGGTCTATAAAAAGAGCAGATGTCTTCTCAAAGAAGCCACACAGCCAAAAAACCCTCATCATTCCCGCCGCACAAAACCCTCATTTTCTTCAGCCTTCGTCTTCCCAAAATCGCCAACTTTTCCTTTGATTCTCCACCAAAGATGACATCCTGGAGCCGATCCATTCACCACTCCGAGGAGAGCCTAGTGGCGTTAGAGAAGGAGGAGATCCTTCCTCCGCGGTTGCTCATCAACTGGCGGCCCGCGGAGAAGGACCAAAAAACCCCAACCGTCCAAGAGGGCGAGTTGGTGGTTTTTGAGGAGTACCTGCGCTGCGGGTTCCGATTCCCTGAGAGTCGGTTCCTCAAAGATGTCCTTGAGCACTATGGGTGGGAATTGATTAACCTCCACCCCAATGCGATGCTGATCCTTGCGGTGTTCCAGCATCTCTGTGAGGCGTTCGTCGGAATATATCCCAGCGTGGATCTTTTCCGGAGATTCTACTTTTCGGCGTGGTCGAAGAGTACCAACGCCGCCGGATGCATCTACTTCCGGCTGAGGGACAAAAAGGAGTATCCCTCCCCACCCCTGCGAGACTCTGTGCACGGGTGGCACCAAAGGTGGTTTTACTACTCTCCACCATCCGAGAGCAGCCTATGGTTTGAAAACTCGCGACCAGAGATGTCGAGCGAGTTAGATGCTCCCCCGGCGATGAACTCGGAGCTTTCGAAGCATGCCGAGGTGATCCTTCACTTGGTCAATCAAGGATTGACGGCTCGAGACATTATTCGAGACTTCGTGAAGAACCGGGTGAGTCCTCTGCGCGAAAGGGCTCATCCGGCATGGGAGATTAGGTCCATGGCGAACAGCACCTTGGACTACAGTAAAGGTATTTATTTCTTTAGCGCTGAGCTTTGCTATTCTTGAATTGTGCAAATTCTGACTCGAATTTGGGAACAGTCCTGCCTTCATCTGAAATTGAGAGGCGGACCAACTCCCTCCTTAGGGCCTACAATGCTGATGTAGAGGGCCCTAAGGGATCGCCTCGTCCACAGAGTCTGATTCACGCCGGCGACGACCTTAAACAGGAGTGCCGAAAGGTACATTCTCTATCTGGCCTCCGTTTTTCAGGTTTTATGCATGTCCAGCGTTAAGCAATTCCATCGGTAATGTGAATTAGTTCCTAGGAAGGTTCACCGAGGCGACTTTCCCGAGTGAGAACGTAGGCTCTCATGGGAAGCCAACGGTGAAGAACGTGAAGAAGGTCTCCCAAAGACCCAGGACAAAGAGTCCTGCCCCCAAGAAGGCCAGGCCAAATCCCGGGGAGGGGTCTTCACGGAGCATTCCTCCTACCACAAGAAAGACGGCGGTAAGATATCGCATCCCTTCTGTTTTACCAGGCGCAGATTGGAATCACTTCTTCGTCGTACAGGGGGAGGGGAGCGAGGAGGAAGAGGATGATGTTCCTCTGGTCCTTCGGAGGAGGAAGATCGCGGATCTCCCATCCGGCGATGCTCCAAGCTGCCCCGCAGAGACCACTGCTACTGAAGAGGTGGTCGTGGCAGATCCTGCCACCGCGGAAAATCTTGGGATCGCAGATGACCTCCAAGTTCCTGAAGCCCCCGAGGCTTCAGTGTTAATTGTCTCCGCTTCCCTGGTCGAAAGGACGACCTCGGTAAGGATTCCTTACGGTCATACTTTCTTCAATTCCTTCTGTATATTTTGATGAGTCAATGTTTATACAGGGAGAAGAGCTTCTCCCCGCGACTACCGCGAGTCCTAGGGAGGAAAATCTTCCTCCTCCGCGGACAGAGGGGGAGGTAGTTGAGCAAAGGCCGGTTGCGGCGGCTCCAGCGACCCAGGAGTTGCCAAGGCTTTCGGATGTAGCCCCACCAGCCAGTACGGTAGCCCAGGTAAAGACCTTGCTTTTTGTCTTTATCTTTTTCTTAGAAATATGCTCATAGTAGAACACATCCAGGGGGGAGCTACCTTGTTTGCCGTGAGGAAGGCAAGAACCGACGATGGTTCTCCTTCCCAAGGGGAACCTTCCCAGAAATCTCAAGAGCGAATGGGATTTCAAGTAAGATAAGAACCTTAAACTGGCAATAATCTTAAATAAAAACTACTCAAATTGTCTTTCTTGTCAGGCAAAGAAAGACGGCGCCCAGCTCTTCAACGGCCTCCGGAGGGGTTGAAGCAGTAGCTGGTACAGGAGCTTCCAACGAAGAACGCTCCACCCCTGTGGTCCAGGAAGTCGTCCAGACCGCAGGGGAAGGAATAAATGCAGGGACCCAGTCACGACCAATGACTACTGGGGGTAGCGCCCAGCCGGCACTCCCACCAACTGTCCCTGTAGTAAGCACATCCGGGGCTCTGGCGAGGATCCCCGCTGGATTGGATGATGCTGTCTTACAAAAGCTTATGAAGGTATAATAAACCTCTGCTCTCGTGCCTGAATTGTGCTTAGGACACTTTGATCCTCTTCCTTTGCATCACAGGGGTTATCCTGGCTAACAGGCCAGTCGCATGTTGTGATGGCCAGTACAGAAGCTATTCAGAAAGAACGCGACAGCTTGCGCAGGTGAGGATCATTACCCTTTGGTTAGTATGGGTACATTTTGGTTGTGACTGCCTTGATTTCGCTGCAGAGAGGTTTCATTTTTGAAGAAAGAAGTGGCCAAAATGAGGCTCAATTCAGTCTCAATTTTTAAGAAACAAGAGACCGAAATCAACAAACTTCGATCAGAAAATGCTGGTAAGCCGATTCCTGATTAAGAAGACTTGAATCCATAACATGCAAATAATTTCCTCTCTCTGTACAGCGCAAGCAGGTCGAATTACACAGCTTAGTCGGGGACAAGGGGATTCTTGAATCCTCGATTCGCCACACCGATCGGGCGATCAAAGAGCTGAGCCTCCTGGTCTTCGAAAAACTGAAGGCCGTGGCTGATCTTTTGAAGACCGATGTGGTAGACCCGAAGAAGGATAACCTCAGCGTAAGCGACTGGACATCGCTGCTCACTGCCCAGGCAGAATCACTGCTTGAGTATCTCCCTGGAGATACACGGCGACGCAAAAAGGCGATCAGAACCAGGGTTTGATCAGCCGCAGCAGCCGTACTCAGCCGGATTCGACTTCAACATGGCCCAGATGCAGATCTGAGCGCACTGGTGGGTCCGGTTGAGGTCGAGAGTGAAGAGCTGCTCGATGCAGTCATGGAGGAGGTTAAGCCCTTCGTAGATTGGCTGCTGACTGAACTAGGGATCGAGTGATCCTTATTTTTGTACCCAGACAATTGTGTATAATGCAATGTATGTAAAAAACCATTTTTGACAGAAAGTATATATTTTCAATTTTATAATATGAGTTCCATACTATAAGCACATCCCCCCTAGCGCCCGCCTCTGCTTATGAATACTGAAGCCTTAGTGTTATAAGCAGAGGAGAAAACATAAGCGTAACGACCAGGGGTGTGTTTTAAACCAACGATCAGGATCAATGTAACGTCTAATCTTATTGCGAACTGGTAGCCACTCAGATGACCAAAGACTTGCCAGATAGCCCCGTATGCGCTGAGAAACGGCTTATTTAGGAGTGACTTATCTGGAAGTGGTCATGATATCGACCAGCGAATCCGAGTAGATTGTTGTAATGATCTGATCGCCGGCGGTCAGCCCCCAGGTTGAATGCCTATGATACGGGCTTAAAGAGAAAAACTCATTGTATGAAAGCAAAAAATATTTTATTTTATGAAAAGATGCTAATTGAACAGGAAAAAAGGAATTGGAATACTTACATGTAAAACTTGTGAAGTTGATCGATGTTCCAAGTATTGGACAAAATCCAACCATCCTCCATAGCTAATCGCGCCGATCCTGTTCGCGGCACTGAGACAACAGTATAAGGACCTTCCCATTTTGGGGAGAATTTATTGCGATTAGACTGGTCTTGGATTTTTCGTAAAACCAAGTCGCCCACGTTGAGATCACGTGGTCGCACCTTTTTACTGTGATACCTGCGTAAAGCCTGCAAGTATGTCGCGGATTTAACCAGGGTGCGATCACGCCGTTCTTCTAAGAGGATGAGATCTTGCGCCCGTTGTTCGGACTGATTAACCTGTTTGAATTGATCTGTCCGAACAGAACCAATACTTACTTCCATAGGCAATACAGCCTCGGCCCCATAGACCAAATGGAAAGGCGTCTCACCGGTGGCTCGACTAGAAGTAGTCCGCAATGCCCATAGAACGGTATAGAGCTCATCTGCCCAAGCCCCCGAGCGGGTCTTAAGGCGATCAAAGACGCGCTTTTTAATGCCTTGCAGTATTTGCCTATTGGCTAGTTCTACGGCACCATTGCTTTGTGGGTGTGCCAAGAAGCAAAGCACACCTTGGTCCCGACCTGATCGCAGTAGTGCAGGAAAAGACCGCTGGCGAACTGAGAACCATTGTCTGTGATGAGACGATTTGGAACACCAAATCGTGCCACAATGTTCTTATGAAAGAACTTTTGTGCGGCTGATGCGGAAATGTTTCGTACTGGTTCGGCCTCAATCCACTTTGTAAATGTGTCAATGGCTACGAACAGAAACTTGTACCCATTGACCGCTTGTGGCATAGGACCGACGATATCCATCCCCCAGACCGCGAATGGCCATGCGAGAGGAATGGTTTGCAACGCATAGGCAGGTTGATGAACTTGTCTTGCGTGGAACTGACACTGGGGACACGTCTTGACCATATGTTTGGCATCACCAAGTGCCGAAGGCCAGTAGAATCCTTGTCGAAAAGCCTTTCTGACCAGCGTCCGATATGATGCGTGCGCACTGCATACACCGTCATGTATTTCTTTCAAGAGGGATTTTCCTTCCTCCTGAGATATACAACGCATGAATACTCCTTGAGTACCCTTTCTGTACAAAATCCCATCTATGAGTTTGTACAGACGCGCTTTTCGAATTAACCGATCACCTTCGGTTTCGTCCTCGGGTAGGGTCCCATGTTCAAGATAGACCCTTAATGGATGAGTCCAATCTTGTTCCTGACCGAGGTTGGTAACGAAGGCTATTACCAGATCATCCTCGACCGAAGTCATGATCGAAGGACGGTCCAAGTGTTCAATGAACACTCCTGCCGGAGCGGATGAGCGTGAGGACCCAATTTTGGATAATTGGTCTGCGAGAATGTTGTCCTTTCGCGGGATGTATTGGACTTCGAAATGACTGAAGTGTTTTTCCAATCTCCTCACTTCCCCCAGGTAATGAGCCATTGTCTCATCAGAGGTGCTGTACTCCTTGTTTACCTGGTTTACGACCAGTTGTGAGTCTCCCCTCACCACTAATCGACGGACTCCGAGGAACTTAGCTGCCCGGAGCCCTGCAAGAAGACCTTAATACTCTGCTGCATTGTTAGTCGCAACAAAGTGTAGTTGAATGACATACTTAAGCTGTTCGCCCTGGGGCGTTACTAAGACCACTCCAGCCCCTGAGTGTTGAAAACTACGGGAGCCGTCAAAGTACATTGTCCAGTAATCGGGGCACTCCAGTTCCTCTGCCAACTGCACGGGTGGCTCAGGGTTGGTCCATTCGACCACAAAGTCGGCCAAAATCTGAGACTTAACCGCCGTGCGGGGCGTGGAATGGATCTCGAAGGCACCGAGTTCGACCGCCCATTTGGCGATTCGACCAGATTTCTCTGGGTTTCGGACAATATCCCCCAAAGGAAAAGAGGAGGGTACTGTGATCTTGTGCGCTTGAAAGTAATGTCGTAGCTTACGGGAAGCCATCAGTAGCGCGTAAAGTATCTTCTGGACCTCAGGGTAGCGCTCCTTAGGACCATGAAGTACTTCGCTCACATAGTAGACGGGTCTATGTATTCCTTCCCTATCCGCGATCAGAACGGCGCTGACCGCGTGCGGTGTGGCCGCCAGGTAAAGAAGCAATGGTTCCCCTTTGTCGGGAGACACCAATACTGGCGGACTGGATAGATATGTCTTTACCTCCTGAAATGCTTTTTCGGCCTCATCTGACCATGTAAAGTTATGATGCTTCCACAAGGCTTTGAAAAAAGGCAATCCCCTTTCGCCTAATCGCGATATGAAGCGACTTAAAGCCGCCATGCGACCAGCCAGGCGTTGAACATCCTTCATGGTCGAGGATGACCTCATTTGTTCAATGGCCCTGATTTTCTCAGGATTAACTTCAATGCCCCTGGAACACACAAGAAAACCGAGGAGTTTTCCTGAAGAAACCCCGAAAGAATATTTCTCCGGGTTTAATTTTATTCCAAAGCGATTCAAATTACAGAAGGTTTCAGCGAGATCGTCCAAATGAGACAATCTCTTGGTACTTTTTACAACCAAATCATCTACATATGCTTCGAGATTACGCCCTATCTGGAAAAGAAACGTCTTTTGCATCAAGCGCTGGTACGTGGAACCTGCGTTCTTGAGACCGAACGGCATTCTGACGTAGCAGTATGTGCCGAACGGGGTGATGAAGGCAGTCTTCTCTTCATCGTCTTCTGCCATGCTAATTTGATGATATCCTGAGTAAGCGTCCAGAAAACTCATCAGTTCGCAACCCGCAGTCGAGTCGACCAGCTGGTCGATGCGGGGAAGGGGAAAGTCATCCTTCGGACAGGCAGCGTTGAGGCTAGTGTAGTCAAAGCACATGCGCCACTTGCCATTTGACTTGCGGACCATGACCGGATTGGCGAGCCATTCTGGGTGATCCACTTCGCGGATAAACCCGGCCTGTAGGAGTTTGTCCAACTCCTCTCGGATGGCTTCCTGTCGGTCAGCAGCGAAACGCCTGAGCTTTTGCTTTATTGGTCGTTGTCCAGGTCGAATTGCTAACCTGTGCTCAATTACTTCCCTTGGGACACCGGGCATGTCGGACGGTTTCCACGCAAACACGTCTGCGTTAGCCCAGAGGAAAGTAACGAGGTCGAGTTCCTATTTGTCATCCAGGGCTGATCCGACCCGAATTGTCTTGGATGGATCATCTGGGTACAAAGGAACCAATTTGAGCTTTTCATCTGGTCGAGGAGCAGCTTTGATCGCGTCGGTGGTAACAGTGGCGACCTGAGCGTCCCGGAGGGGAAGTTGATCGACCATCTCCAAAGATAGCCGGTCGCACGTGAGTGCCACGTTGCGACTGCCTTGGACCGAGATGACACCCTTGGGGCCAGGCAATTTCCCGCACTGATAAGCATAGTGCGTTGCCATCATGAACTTAGCAAGAGTTGGCCTGCCAAAGATTGCATTATAAGCTGAGTCACAATCGATTACATCAAAAGTAACCAATTCTGTCCAAAAGTTGTCTGGTTCTCCCAGAGTGACCGGGAGGACCACTTGTCCCAATGTCATCATGGAGGGGCCTGGGATTATCCCATAAAACGGATGGATTATGGGTTTGATCTTCGAACGAGGAATTTGCATCTCGTCGAGTGCCTTGACCAAT
Source organism: Pharus latifolius (assembly GCA_019359835.1). NCBI lineage: Eukaryota > Viridiplantae > Streptophyta > Magnoliopsida > Poales > Poaceae > Pharus > Pharus latifolius. The sequence continues at coordinate 49,956,978 of CM033326.1, forward strand.
AAAAGATCAAGGGAACTTCCCCCGTCAATCAGGACCCTTTCGACTCTCGCGTTACTGATGATTGGGGTAATGACCAGAGGTAGCCTCAATGGTCGGGTTAGCCCCACAGGACAGTCAGCGCGATCGAACGTCAAAGGCATATCCGACCAACGGGGGTGTTGAGGTTCACCAAGGGATGTCTCCGTTTGGTTAACCTCTCGGCAGAAGGTTTTAAACTGCCTTTTGGAAACGAAAGAGGAAGAACCCCCGAAAATGACATTAACATGATTTTGAGGTACCTGGTAAGCCATTTCTTCCTCTCCGTCGACGTCTCTAATCCCGTACGCCTGCTCTTTAGGCGGTAAGGTTGGCATCGACCCAACTCCTTGGTAGAAATCGTCCAATTGTTTCAACCAACTCCTGCAGTTTTTGAGGTCGTGGCCTGCGGAGTTGTGGAGTGGACACCACTTCTTGCCCTCCTGCGGATTAGTTGATTTTTCTTGCTGGTCGGAATCCCAACCACCAGAGGCAATTTTACTTTTAAATGAAGACTTATTACCTTTGGTCGAAGGTGGCTTCTCTGTGACTGCGACCTCGCGGTACTGTCCAGAGCGGTTCCTCTTCGACTTCTTTGACTTCCCACCCGGTGAAGATTCTGGCTTCTTGCTTGAATCTTCTTTCCTGGCGTCCTTGAAGCCTGGTTGGGGTGGTAGGTCCCCCTTGTCGACCATTCGGTTCCATTCGACCGCTTCGGCTGCATCGGAATATCGATCAGCCATGTCGAACAGATCGGCCACTGATCAAGGAGGGTGGATAAGCAAGTCTTCAGTGAATCTCCGGTATCGAACGGCATGCTTAAATGCCCTGATTACGGAGCCATCAGATATGTTCGGGATGGTATTCCTCACCTCGACAAACCTCTTGACAAACTGTCGAAGTGTTTCGGTCGAAGTTTGCCGCAGCCGATGCAGGTCGTCTTCCTTACCCGGCTTTTGGTAACAATTTTGGAAATTGCTGAGGATGGCATCGCATAGCATTTCCCAATTGTAGATGGAACCCTCAGGCTGGTTAAACAACCAGGTTCTAGCCGGTCCTGCGAGGATTGTAGGCAGGTAGTTGGCCATGACCTTGTCATCGCCTCCTGCTGCTTGGATGGCAGTAATATAGATCTGAAGGAACTCGGATGGGTTCTGAGTTCCATCAAACCTCTCAATGGCCCCTGGTCGAAACTTATCGGGCCAAACGACTGCTCGTAGGCTAGGCGAAAAGGCTTTGCAACCAACGTAAGGACCGTGAATCGCCCTGTGACTCCCGGTTGGGTCTCGAGCGACCTCATACAATGGCGAGGTTACTCGTGGTCCCAAACGAGAGTGAACTGGAACTCGATCCCTACTACGAGAGTCCTGCATTCGCCGGTATTTGTCCTGTCGGGACGGTACGGGTGGCGGGTAACTCCGCCGGCCGGAGTCAGAATGAGGACCATCCCGCTCACGGGAATGCATTACCGAGCAGGAGGAGGCCGTTGGGGTCGCCTCGGACGCGACCTCATCCAGTCTCTCCGCCAGTGACCCGAGTGACAATCCTCGTCACCGTGCACCTCATCGCCAGTGATCGCCTGAATTGCCAGAACCCCTATTCCAACTTTGCAACTCAATTCAATCCTAATTAGCCCTCTATCCAATAGAGTAAAATGATCAGTGAAATTTATTTAGCAAGCCAATGAATTCAGATTTTGAAATTAAGCAAGAACTGAAGCTATTCCCAAGCTCAAGCTTCTCCAGTCGCCGGCGCTCGTCGCCAGACTCCTCCGGTGATGCTATGACCAAATTAATCATGCCATTAGTTTCTAAATGTATCCCGGTTACTCTCTGAGCTTGGAATTAAGTTCAAATCCTGTGTAGCAAAAACCCCCAAATCCAGTGTCTTCGTCTCCGGTGCCGGCCACCGAAAATCTATTCTCGGCCGATCCAGCTCCAACCACCTTGTCCCTTAGATGCATCTTGATCTCCTGAACAATTTTGTCTACTAGCTCGACGTCTAATTTGGTCTAAATCAAAAGTTATGGCTATGCCCTAATTTCTGTCCAGTGCCATGACTTGAAACTCCAGCCACCGTGTTCTTCGCGGGTTTTGACCACTTTCCAGCCATCTCCTGCCCTAGAGCTTGTTGAGTAAATTGTTCCTGCTACAAATGCCTAACTACCAGACAAAGTGGTGCAGCAATTGCAGCTCTAGATCAAAAGATATGGCAAACCCTAGTTCCTGGCCATGTCAGCCCAATGCCAATCTATGCCAGCCAGTGGCATTGAACCTTTTTACCTACTTCTAGCCATGCATTTTGGGTATGACTTTGTCTCTTAGTCTCTTGATGTTGTGATCTACATTTTCTTCTTCTGTCACAACTTGAATTGAGCCCTCTAGCAACCATTAATTCTTTGCCAACGCCTTGAACCGAATGTCAACCTAAAGACGTTTGTCATTTTTGAGCAAACCAGCTGTGGACTTAATGTCATTTCCATACTCTGGAACCCTAAAAGTCCCTAGCACCAATCTTCAACCCTAATTATGTGAGTTAGCCCTAATCAACTTCTAAACCCAATTATTCCAGAATCATCGAGACATTTCATCTTTGCATTATTGCATGTAGTATAATAATATATTGAAAAGGTTGTGATTCTTGGTTGCTTGTTTGATCTTTGCTCAGAGTCGGAGCCAGAGTTCGAGGACTTCACTGCCGACCCAGCATCAGCTGCTGTATTTTACGACGCGGAAGGCAAGTCATAGTCTTGATCATCTTGAACCTATATTTTATGAGTTGCTATGATATGACCTTGAATATAAGTAATATTGCATGTGAAAGAATGGTTGAGATATAATTTGACAGTACTAAGCTGGATGCTTCTTAAAAGTGGAATGATCAAATAGTGAGTCATGAATTATTATATATGTATTTATATATATATATTCATGAAATAAAACCCCTAGCCGTGACCAGAATTTTGGTATGGAATGGTGGAAGCACTGGAGGTGCTTAACTGCAAAGGATGTGCAGGCACTGAAGGTGCATGTTGTGGATGGTCTGGTCACTGGCATATAAGGACTAGAACCTTGTGTTGTGCGTCTAGTGGCATGAAACACGTGCTAACCGTAAGCCTGGTATGGGACAGGCCAGAACAAGTATTTATGCCGATCGCACATGAAACCCCTGCATGAGATGGAAAACAATACACTAATTTCACAGAGTGCGGCTCCTCCACGTATGTAATCATGCACGTTGACCCAGTAATGGGAAGAGACTTAGGGGTGGGGGTAATGCCCACCACAACTGTGGTTCGCGAGAGATTCACAGGGTCAGGGGTGAATTGTGAGTGAAACATAACAAAAGTTCTTGTTATCTCCACCTTGCCACTCTCACACATGGTTGTGAGGAAGGGTCTAATCATATTGATAGGATGGGCTTGAAAGTGGAATATCTTGCTGGTAAATTGGTACCTCTCTGCAGAGTTAAAAACGTATTAGAATACTCTGAGCTCCCGGGTTTATAGGAGTCTGCTGCGGTGGATTAAATCCACGGGGTGTGGCACAAGTATGTTTTCTAAATAAAATTTGATAAGTCAAGATTACCCAAATGACATGTGTTGTCATGATAAGGGGTGCTGCCGTGGGCTGTCGTGTGTCGACGTGTCGCGGTAGTGCTATAATTTAGTGAACATAAATAGCGATGCTATGCTATGAAAAGTGCTGCCATGAGATGAGATGAGATGAGATATGAAAGAAAAGATTATTTTACAAACATCCATAATTCTTGAGTAGTCTAGGTTCATAACAACACTACTATATGTATCTACTCTTACCTATGACTTGCTGAGTACGTAAGTACTCACCCTTGCAACTTACAACCCAGTAGATGGAGCGTATCATGATCAAGAAGAAGGCGTGGAGAACTTCTTGGAACAATATGAAGGAGAGCCAGTTCGGCCAGATCCCAGATGTGTTGTTCTGCCGTCAACTTCTTACTATGGAAGGGACACCCATCATCGGCTGTGTAGAAGTTTTTATTTTGCTTTAACTAAACCTCGAATGCCGCGAAGGTATTGTAATCTCTTTATGTACTATTAAGGCCAGTAGGCCACACTGCTTAAATATTTTGTAAGTTTTTCTGCTGCAATGTGAATATACTCCTGTGTTTGACTTATCTTGGGAAGTCAAAGGTATGCATATATGGGACTAGCTGCAGCAAGCTAGGTCTCCATGGGAGTAGTCGTAGTCCCAGTTTCGGGGCGCGACAGGAAGCATTTGTGACATCAGCACATGACAGTCGTGTGACTTCGTGCCAACTAGTTTTAGGTCCTTCATGGACACAAATTTTTTCAAGTTCGTGGAATACCCACATGGAACTTTAACTTCGTGCCAACTAGTTTTAGGTCCTTCTTGTTTCCAGCCTTCAGCATGCCAACACAAGTACTTCACGACTTTCGGATTTGAAAACAGCCACTTCAATCTAGATATCACAGGAAAGTACGACACAGTTTTCGCAGGAGGTCCTTTCTTTACCTCGTGACGTTCACTGTTAATCCGGTCCCTACGTGTATACCTCGATGCACCGCATCTTGGACAAACATGCAAACTGGAGTACTCGTTACGGTACAACACACAATCATTTAGGCATGCGTGTATTCTTTTGATTTCCATTCCCAACGGACACAATAGTTTTTTCTTGGTAAGTAGATCTTGGCAACTCATTTCCCTCTGGAAGCATGTCCGCTAGAAGATCTAATAGTTCCATGAAACTCTTATCGCTCCAACCGTTGCCTGCCTTCAAGTTATATAATCTCAGCACAGAAGACAGCTTTGTAAATTTTGCACATCCAGGGAACAGAGGCTTCTCAGAGTCAGCAACCATTTTCTGAAATTCACAGAAGTCATTTTTGTTGTAATCTTCCTCTACATCACGTAATATCTCAACTAGATTGTCATCATCATCTACATGCACATCGGAATGAACATTATCAAAAGTTGGATGATCATCAATATTATTGCAATCCACATCCGGGTGCTGCTGATTGGTAGTAGTGGTGCTTATTTCCCCAAGATCTTTGCCATGCCATATCCAACGGGTGTATTGCGCGTTAAAACTACGACAAATCAAATGACTCTTAATTTGACCAGAGTTGCTAAACCTCTTCAAGTTCATACAATCTGTACAAGGACAAAGCATATCTTTCTCCCCCTTCCTCGCCTTTTGTTGCTCAGCAAATTTAATAAACCCATTCACACCATCCAAATATTCAAAAGTAGTACGTTTTATTCCATACATCCAATATTTCCTGTCCATCTACAATTAACAAAATTTAACGAGTCAAGCATGCATGAAACCTGCCCGATTAAGTTATGTATATGTACATGTACAGCCTCTTACAGTTGATGTGTTAAACCCTAGCCTGACGAAATTAACACTAATTAACCTAACTACACAATACAAGCTAGTGAATTCCTAAAACATGAGGCATTTCCAACTAGCTCCCAAGCTTGGAGCTACAAGCTTGGAACTACACAATAAAGCTAGCTTGCAAGTAGAGAGGGAGGGAGGGAGAGATAAGTGATGACAATTAAGCTTACATTAAAGAGAGGGGTCCAATCAACTTCCTTCCAGCTTGCCCTGATCACCCAAGCAGTGTAGCTTCAAGCGTGGAACTATCATCACAAACAGAGGGAGACAGAGTGCAACAGAACAAGATAGCAGCTCAATAATGGTCGAGTGGGATTTTACTTATACTGGACCCATTTCTAAAGGTAAATACACGAAATCCCCGTTAGACTATGTGCGGGGAATTTTGTACACATATCTTCTATCAATAAAAACACACATATACTGTTAGAACAGGTACTAGTGCATGGTTGAAACAAAAGGAAGCTGAGTAATGCATGACACAACAATCTAAGTACACATATGCACACCAGTTCTCATATTAAAGTGCACGCCTGAGGAACATATGCAAATACATGTGTTTGTTCTATCGGTAAATATGTGTATTTACCGTTAGAGTAGGTACTGTTACATGGCTGAAACAAAAGAAAGCTGGGTAATGCATGACACAACAATCTAAGTATACACATGCACACCAGTTCTCACATTAAAGTGCATGCATGAGGCACATATGCAAATACATGTGTTTGTTCTATCGGTAAATATGTGTATTTACTGTTAGAACAGGTATTGCTACATGGCCGAAACAAAAGCAAGCGGGGTAATGCATGACACAGCAATCTAAGTACACACATGCACACCAGCTCTCACATTAAAGTGCATGCCTAAGGCACATATACAAATACATGTGTTTGTTCTATTGGTAAATATGTCTATTTACCGATAGAACAGGTAATGGTGCATGGCTAAACAAAAGCAAGCTGGGTAATGCAAGACACAGCAATCTAAGTACACACATGCACACCAGTTCTCACATTAAAGTGCATGCCTGAGGCATATATGCAAATACATGTGTTTGTTCTATCGGTAAATATGTGTATTTACCGTTAGAACAGGTACTAGTGCATGGCTCAAACAAAAGCAGGCTAGCTAATGCATGACACAGCAATCTAAGTACACACATGCAGGCACATATGCAAATACATGTGTTTTCTATCGGTAAATATGTCTATTTACCATTAGAACAGGTACTGCTACATGGCTGAAACAAAAGCAAGCTGGGTAATGCATGACACAACAATCTAAGCACACACATGCACACCAGTTCTCACATTAAAGTGCATGCCTGAGACACATATGCAAATACATGTGTTTGTTCTATCGGTAAATATGTGTATTTACCGTTAGAACAAGTACAGGTGCATAGCTGAAACAAAAGCAAGCTGGGTAATGCATGACAGAGCAATCTAAGTACACACATGCACACCAGTTCTCACATTAAAGTGCATGCCTGAGGCACATATGCAAATACATGTGTTTGTTCTATCAGTAAATATGTGTATTTACTGTTAGAACAGGTACTGCTACATGGCTGAAATAAAAGCAAGCTGGGTAATGCATGACACAGTAATCTAAGTACACACATGCACACTAGTTCTCACATGAAAGTGCATGCCTGAGGCACATATGCAAATACATGTGTTTGTTCTATCGGTAAATATATGTATTTTCTGTTAGAACAGGTACTGCTACATGGCTGAAACAAAAGCAAACTGGTTAATGCATGACACAGCAATCTAGGTATACACATAAACAACAGTTCTCACATTAAAGTGCATGCATGTGGCACATATGCAAATACATGTGTTTGTTCTATCGGTAAATATGTCTATTTAAAGTTAGAACAGGTAATAGTGGATGGCTGAACAAAAGCAAGCTGGGTAATGCATGACATAGCAATCTAAGTACACACATGCACACCAGTTCTCACATTAAAGTGCATGCCTGAGGAACATATGCAAATACATGTGTTTGTTCTATCGGTAAATATGTGTATTTACCGCTATAACAGGTACTGGTGCATGGTTGAAACAAAAGCAAGCTGGGTAATGCATGACACAGCAATCTAAGTACATACATGCAGGCACGCATGCAAATACATGTGTTTTTTCTATCGGTAAATTTGTCTATTTACCATTAGAACAGGTACTGCTACATGACCGAAACAAAAGCAAGCTGGGTAATGCATGACACAGCAATCTAAGTACACACATTGACGAGGATTGACACCCGGGTCACTTCTAATAAACTTTTGGTTCAAGACAGGTTCGAACCAGACATGTGTCTGGCGATGCGAACTCAAGCTACTTCTGAGGGGCATCACCATGAGGTCGCAAGCTTTACGCGATGAGGTTGCGGGTTTCGTGCAATCAGGTCGACAGCCTTGTGCGGTCAGAAGTTCGTATGCTATACGCGAACTGGACTGGATATCTAAGATGTTACGCGGTCAGCCCACACTCCACGGTCAGAACATTCTCGACCAAGGTGCATGGAATTTATTCGGTTATCTTTATACCAGGATATTCCAGGCATCCCGAAGATTTCTCCACGTTGAGGACCAACCGTCAAAGGTTATTATATGCGGTTATTCATGATTAACACGTGTTAATAACCTCCGTGGAAGTTAACAGCGGTTCTCCAGAAACCGCATCCAACCGTTTGATGCAGTTTTCTTCATATGGCACCCTTTCGACCAATATAAAAAGGTGGCAAAGTACATCAAACGGGGGATCCAAGACATTTGGAAGAACCAGACTCCAAAGATAAGCAAGATACAAGATATCTCGATCATTCAAACAGCCAAGTCTACGGCTTAGATTAGACAACACTTACAAGTCTCCTATAGCTTCTTTTTGTACACTTATATAGGGGAAACTTTCACTTGTGAGGTTTTCTCCCTGCTAGTTTGTAAAGCTTTATCTCATATAGTGAAATCCCAACAGGACGTAGACCTTTTACTCCCACCATCGAGGGCCCGAACCTGTATAAATTTCTCTGTGCTCTTATTCACCATTGTTCGGCATACCTTCCCGGAGGGTCATCTTGAAAGGTCTCACAATTACAAATTTTGCATAAGTTCGGCTGAGGACCCCGAGTCCGAATCGTCGACAGCTGGCGCCCACCGTGGGGCCTTTCTCAAGGCGTCCTAATTGAAATTCGGAGGTTCGCCGAAACATGGCTAGAGCATATGATTCCGAGGACGATTTCGATCTCGAGGATTATGCCCATATACCAATGCCTTCTCCAAACGATCCTGTTCCAATGGAAGAGGTCGAAGGCCAGAATCTTCCACAGGTTGAATCATCTCTCCAAGTCATGTCAATCGACCAGGAGGTAACTGGCGTAAGGTCAGAACCCACAAAGGTTCTTAATGTGCTAGGTGATGAATCCGGCCCGTCATACGACCCCGCTGAGGGAAAATATGATGGTGACCCGGAAATTAGCCCAGGAAGGTTCGACCCTGATAACCTCCACCGTCTCTTTGATTTCGAGTCCGACTCGGAACAAACCGAGATGTTTTCCCCATCGGCGACCTCTCTCCCTAGGCAGTTTGCTGCGCTGTCGGAAGAAACTCCCGATCAACAGGCTGCCAGGGAAGAACAAGATCGCAAACAGAAGGAGGATCAGGATCTCGAGCAACAGAACAACGAACTACGCAGAACTGCCCTAGAGGCTCTTCAAGATGCGCAGGCTCGTTACGATGCTGCCCCGAGTTCTTCTCGACGGTCGTGTGGTCGTAGACGTGACCAGACTCCTTCTTTACCACCGGAGCATTTCCCAGTGGACGAAGAAACGATAACACCTGGTGCCCCTAGGAGAAGTACTCATGGTCGACTGCGATCTATCGCGGAAGTCATGCGCAATTTTCCTCCTACGGTCACGAATGCGCAGAGACCGGCCTTTTTCAGGATCCTGGCGGAAAGACTGGATGAGGTCGCATTCGAGGCGACCCCAACAGCCTCTTCCCGCTCAGTAACACATTCCCGTGAACGGGATGATCCTTATTCTGGCTCTGGCCGGGGAAGTTACCCGCCGCCTGTACCGTCCCGACAGGACAAATACCGGCGAATGCAGGACTCTCGTAGTAGGGATCGAGTTCCTGTTCACTCTCGTTTGGGACCACGAGTAACCTCGCCATTGCGTGAGGTTGCTCGAAACCCAACCGAAAGTCACAAGACGGTTCACGGTCCTTACGTTGGTTGCAAAGCTTTCTCGCCTGGCCTACGAGCAGTTGTTTGGCCCGATAAGTTTTGACCAGGGGCCATTGAGAGGTTTGATGGAACTCAGAACCCATCCGAGTTCCTTCAGATCTATATTACTGCCATCCAAGCAGCAGGAGGCGATGACAAGGTCATGGCCAACTACCAGCCAACAGTCCTCGCAGGACCGGCTTGAACCTGGTTGTTTAATCAGCCTGAGGGTTCCATCTACAATTGGGAAATGCTATGCGATGCCATCCTCAGCAATTTCCAAAATTGTTACCAAAAGCCGGGTAAGGAGGACAACCTGCATAGGCTGCGGCAAACTTCGACCGAAACACTTCGGCAGTTTGTCAAGAGGTTTGTCGGGGTAAGGAATACCATCCTGAACATATCTGATGGCTCCGTAATCAGGGCATTTAAGCATGCCGTTCGATACCGGAGATTCACTGAAGACTTGCTTATCCACCCTCCTCGATCAGTGGCCGATCTGTTCGATATGGCTGATCGATATTCTGATGCAGCCGAGGCAGTCGAATGGAACCGAATGGTTGACAAAGGGGACCTACCGCCCCAACCAGGCTTCAAGGACGCCAGGAAAGAAGATTCAAGCAAAAAGCCGGAGTCTTCACGCGGTGGGAAGTCAAAGAAGTCGAAGAGGAACCGCTCTGGACAGTACCGTGAGGTCGCAGTCGCAGAGAAACCACCTTCGACCAAAGGTAATAAGTCTTCATTTAAAAGTAAAACTGCCTCTGGTGGTCGGGATTCCGACCAGCCAGAAAAATCAACTAATCCGCAGGAGGGCAAGAGGTGGTGTCCACTCCACAACTCCGCAGGCCACGACCTCAAAAAATGCAGGAGTTGGTTGAAACAACTGGACGATTTCTACCAAGGAGCTGGGCCAATGCCAACCTTAACGCCTAAAGAGCAGGCGTGCGGGATTAGAGACGTCGAGGGAGACGAAGAAATAGCTTACCAGGTACCTCAAAATCATGTTAATGTCATTTTCGGAGGTTCTTCCTCTTTCGTTTCCAAAAGGCAGTTTAAAACCTTTTGCCGAGAGATTAACAAAACAGAGACATCCCTTGGCGAACCTCAATACCCCCGTTGGTCGGATATGCCTTTGACGTTCGATAGCACTGACTGTCCTGTGGGGCTAACCCGATCGTTGAGGCTACCTCTGGTCATTACCCCAATCATCAGTAACGCGAGAGTCAAAAGGGTCCTGATTGACGGGGGAAGTTCCCTTGATCTTTTATTGGTCAAGACACTCGACGAGATGCAAATTTCTCGTTCGAAGATCAAGCCCATAATCCATCCGTTTTATGGGATAATCCCAGGCCCCTCCATGATGCCATTGGGACAAGTGGTCCTCCTGGTCACTCTGGGAGAACCAGACAACTTCCGAACAGAATTGGTTACTTTCGATGTAATCGATTGTGATTCAGCTTATAATGCAATCTTTGGCAGGCCGACTCTTGCTAAGTTCATGATGGCAACGCACTATGCTTATCAGTGCGGGAAATTGCCTGGCCCCAAAGGTGTCATTTCGGTCCGAGGTAGTCGCAACGTGGCACTCACGTGCGACCGGCTATCTTTGGAGATGGTCGATCAACTTCCCCTCCGGGACGCTCAGGTCGCCACCGTTGCCACCGATGCGATCAAGGCTGCTCCTCGACCAGATGAGAAACTCAAACAAGTTCCTTTGTACCCAGATGACCCATCCAAGACAATTCGGGTTGGGTCAGCCCTGGGTGACAAATAGGAACTCGACCTCGTTGCTTTCCTCCAGGCTAACGCAGACGTGTTTGCGTGGAAACCATCCGACATGCCCGGTGTCCCAAGGGAAGTAATTGAGCACAGGTTAGCAATTCGACCTGGACAACGACCAATAAAGCAAAAGCTCAGGCGTTTTGCCACCGACCGACAGGAAGCCATCCGAGAAGAGTTAGACAAACTCTTACAAGCCGGGTTTATCCGCGAAGTGGATCACCCGGACTGGCTCGCCAATCCGGTCATGGTCCGCAAGTCAAATGGCAAGTGGCGCATGTGTGTCGACTACACCAGCCTCAACTCTGCCTGTCCGAAGGATGACTTTCCCCTTCCCCGCATCGATCAGCTGGTCGACTCCACTGCGGGTTGCGAACTGATGAGTTTTCTGGATGCCTACTCAGGATATCATCAAATTAGCATGGCAGAAGACGATGAAGAGAAAACTGCCTTCATCACCCCGTTCGGCACATACTGCTACGTCAGAATGCCGTTCGGTCTCAAGAACGCAGGTTCCACGTACCAGCCGTTGATGCAAAAGACCTTTCTTTCCCAGATGGGGCGTAATCTCAAAGCATATGTAGACGATTTGGTTGTAAAAAGTACCAAGAGATTGTCTCATTTGGACGATCTCGCTGAAACTTTCTGTAATTTGAATCGCTTTGGAATAAAATTAAACCCAGAGAAATGCTCTTTCGGGGTTTCTTCAGGAAAACTCCTTGGTTTCCTTGTGTGTTCCAGGGGCATTGAAGTTAATCCTGAGAAAATCAGGGCTATTGAACAAATGAGGTCGCCCTCGACCATGAAGGATGTTCAACTCCTGGCTAGTCGCATGGCGGCTTTAAGTCGCTTTATATCGCGATTAGGCGAAAGGGGATTACCTTTCTTCAAAGCCTTGCGGAAGCATCATAACTTTACATGGTCGGATGAGGCCGAAAAAGCATTCCAGGAGGTAAAAACATATCTATCCCGTCCGCCAGTATTGGTGTCTCCCGACAAAGGAGAGCCGTTGCTTCTTTACCTGGCGGCCACACCACACGCGGTCAGCGCCGTTCTGATCGCGGATAGAGGAGGAATACATAGACCCGTCTACTATGTGAGCGAAGTACTTTATGGTCCTAAGGAGCGCTACCCTGAAGTCCAGAAGATACTTTACGTGCTACTGATGGCTTCCCGTAAGCTACAACATTACTTTCAAGCACACAAGATCACAGTACCCTCCTCTTTTCCTTTAGGGGATATTGTCCGAAATCCAGAAAAATCTGGTCGAATCGCCAAATGGGCGGTCGAACTCGGTGCCTTCGAGATCCATTTCACCCCTCGCACGGCGGTTAAGTCTCAGGTTTTGGCCGACTTTGTGGTCGAATGGACCAACCCTGAGCCACCCGTGCAGTTGGCAGAGGAAATGGAGTGCCCCGATTATTGGACAATGTACTTTGACGGCTCCCGTAGTTTTCAACACTCGGGGGCTGGAATAGTCTTAGTTACGCCCCAGGGAGAACAACTTAAGTATGTCATTCAACTACACTTTGTTGCAACCAACAATGCAGCAGAGTATGAAGGTCTTCTTGCAGGGCTCCGGGCAGCAAAATCCCTCGGAGTCCGTCGATTAGTGCTGAGGGGAGACTCACAACTGGTCGTAAACCAGGTAAACAAGGAGTACAGCACCTCTGATGAGACAATGGCTCATTACCTGGGGGAAGTGAGGAGATTGGAAAAACACTTCAGTCATTTCGAAGTCCAATACATCCCGCGAAAGGACAACATTCTCGCAGACCAATTATCCAAAATTGGGTCCTCATGCTCATCCGCTCCGGCAGGAGTGTTCATTGAACACTTGGACCATCCTTCGATCATGACTTCGGTCGAGGATGATCCGGTAATAGCCTTCGTTACCAACCTCGGTCAGGAACAAGATTGGGCTCATCCATTGAGAGTCTATCTTGAACATGGGACCCTACCCGAGGACGAAACCGAAAGTGATCGGTTAATTCGAAAAGCGCGTCTGTACAAACTCATAGATGGGATTTTGTACAGAAAGGGTACTCAAGGAGTATTCATGCGTTGTATATCTCAGGAGGAAGGAAAGTCCCTCTTGAGAGAAATACATGACGGTGTATGCGGTGCACACTCGTCATATCGTACACTGGTCGGAAAGGCTTTTCGACAAGGATTCTACTGGCCTTCGGCACTTGATGATGCCAAACATATGGTCAAGAAGTGTCCCCAGTGTCAGTTCCACGCAAGGCAAGTTCATCAACCTGCCTATGCGTTGCAAACCATTCCTCTTGCATGGCCATTCGCGGTCTGGGGAATGGATATCGTCGGTCCTATGCCACAAGCGGTCAATGGGTACAAGTTTCTGTTCGTAGCCATTGACACATTTACAAAGTGGATTGAGGCCGAACCGGTACGAAATATTACTGCATCAGCCGCACAAAAGTTCTTCCATAAGAACATTGTGGCACGATTTGGTGTTCCAAACCGTCTCATCACAGACAATGGTTCTCAGTTCGCCAGCGGTCTTTTTCTGGACTACTGCGATCAGGTTGGGACCAAGGTGTGCTTTGCTTCTGTGGCCCATCCACAAAGCAATGGTGCCGTAGAACGAGCCAATGGGCAAATACTGCAAGGCATTAAAAAGCGCGTTTTTGATCGCCTTAGGACCCGCTCGGGGGCTTGGGCAGATGAGCTCTATACCGTTCTGTGGGCATTACGAACTACTTCTAGTCGCGCCACCGGTGAGACGCCCTTCCATTTGGTCTATGGGGCCGAGGCAGTATTGCCTATGGAAGTAAGTATTGGTTCTATTCGGACAGATCAGTTCGAACAGATTAATCAGTCCGAACAACGGGCGCAAGATCTCATCCTCTTAGAAGAACGGCGTGATCGCACCCTGGTTAATTCCGTGGCATACTTACAAGCTTTACGCAGGTATCACAGTAAAAAGGTGCGACCACGTGATCTCAACGTGGGCGACTTGGTTTTACGAAAAATTCAAGATCAGTCTAATCGCAACAAATTCTCCCCAAAATGGGAAGGTCTTTATACTGTTGTCTCAGTGCCGCAGACAGGATCGGCGCGGTTAGCTATGGAGGATGGTCGGATTTTGTCCAATACTTGGAACATCGATCAACTTCGCAAGTTTTACGTGTAAGTATTCCAATCACTTTTTTCATGTTCAATTAGCATCTTTTGCCAAAACAAAAAATGTTTTGCTTTCATACAATGAGTTTTTCTCTTTAAGCCCGTATCATATGCATTCGATCTGGGGGCTGACCGCCGATGGTCAGATCATTACAACAATCTAATCGGATTCGCTGGTCGATCTCATGATCACTTACAGATAAGTCACTCCTAAATAAGCCGTTTCTCAACGCATACGGGGTTATCTGGTAAGTCCTTGGTCATCCGAGTGGCTACCAGTTCGCAATAAGATTAGACGTTACATTGATCCTGGTCGTTGGTTTAATATGCATACCCCTGGTCGTTACGCTTATGTTTTCTCCTCTGCTTATAACACTAAGGCTTTAGTGTTCATAAGCAGAGGCGGGGGCTAGGGGGGATGTGCTCATAATATGGAATTCATATTATGAAAATGCGAAATATATATTATTTCCTGTCAAAAATGATTTTTTACATACATTGCATTATACACAATTTTCTAAATACAACAATAAGGATCATTCGATCCCCAGCTCAGTCAGGAGTCTATCTACTAGGGGCTTGACTTCCTCTATGACTGCATCGAGCAGCTCTTCACTCTCGACCTCAACCGGACCCACCAGTGCGCTCAAATCTGCATCTGGGCCATGGTGAAGTCGAACCCGGCTGAGTACGGCTACTGCAGCTGATCGAACCCTAGTTCTGATCACCTCTTCGCGTCGCCGTGAATCTCCAGGGAGATACTCGAGCAGTGAATCCGCCTGGGCAGTGAGTAGCGATGGCCAGTCACTTATGCTGAGGTTGTCTTTCTTCGGTTCTACCACGTCGGTCTTCAAGAGATCAGCCACGGCCTTCAGTTTTTCAAAGATCCGGAGGCTCAGCTCTTTGATTGCCCGATCGGTGTGGCGAATCGAGGATTCAAGAATCTCCTTGTCTCGACTGAGCTGCGTAATTCGACCTGCTTGCGCTGTACAGAGAAAGGAGGTTATTTGCATATCATGGATTCAAGTCTTCTGAATCAGGAATTGGCTTACCAGCATTCTCTGATCGAAGTTTGTTAAGTTCAGTTTCTTGTTTCTTAAACATTGAAACTGAACTGGCCACCTCTTTCTTCAAAAATGTAACCTCTCTGCAGCAAAATCAAGGCAGTCACAACCAAAATGCACCCATACTAACCAAAGGGTAATGATACTCACCTGCGCAAGCTGTCGCGTTCTTTTTGAATGGCTTCTGTACTGGCCATCACAACATGCGAATGGCTTATTAGCCAGGATAATCCCTATGATGCCAAAGAAGAAGATCAAAGGTGTCCTAAGTACAATTCAGGCATGAGAATAGAGGTTTTTTATACCTTCATAAATTTTTGTAAGACAACATCATTCAGTTCAGCGGGAATCCTCGCTAGAGTCCCTGATGCGCTCACTACAGGGACAGTTGGTGGGAGTGCCGGCTGGGCGCCACCCCTAGTAGTCGTCGGTGGTGACTGGGTCCCTACATTTATTCTTTCCCCTGCGGTCTGGACGACTTCCTGGACCACAGGGGTGGAGCGTTCTTCGTTGGAAGCTCCTGCGCTAGCTGCGGCTTCAACCCCTCCGGAGGCGGTTGAAGAGCTGGGCGCTATCTTTCTTTGCCTGACAAGAAAGACAATTTGAGCAGTTTTTATTTAAGATTATTGCCAAGTTTAAGGTTCTTACCTTATTTGAAATCCCATTCTCTCCTGGGATTTCTGGGAAGGTTCCCCTTGGGAAGAAGAACCATCATCGGTTCTTGCCTTCCTCATGGCAAACAAGGTAGCTCCCCCCTGGATATGTTCAACTATGAGAATACTTCTAAGGAACAGATAGAGACAAAAAGCAAGATCTTTATCTGGGCTACCGTACTGGCTGGTGGGGATACATCCGAAGGCCTTGGCAACTCCTGGGTCGCTGGAGCCACCACAACCGGCCTTTGCTCAATTACCTCCTCCTCCGTCTGCAGAGGAGGAGGATTTTCCCCCCTGGGACTCGCAGTAGTCACAGGGAGAAGCTCTTCTCCCTGTATGAGCATTGATTTGTCAAACATACAGAAGAAATCATAAAAAGAATAACAGAAAGGAATCCTTACCGTGGTCGTCCTTTCGACCAGAGGAACAGAGACAACCGGTCCTGAAGTCTCGGGGGCTTCAGGAATTGGGGGGTCACCCGCGACCACAAGATTTTCGGTGGTCGCAGGATCTTCCATGACCACCTCTTCGGTAGTAGTGATCTCTGCGGGGCAGCTTGGGGCATCACCGGATGGGAGATCCACGATCTTCCTCCTCCGGAGGATCAGAGGAACGTCATAGATACCATAATTTACCTAAGGTTCACCTTAGATTGGCTCCATATTCTTCTTTAATATTTACATAAGTTCGACTAGGGACAAAAGTCCCAATTGTCGACAGTAGGCGCGACCAATCACCTGTCACGGATCTGGAGCGTTCCCCAATGGCTGAGGTGACAATGGAAAAGACTCCTCTGGCTCCTAGAAGAAGTACACAAAAACGCATTCGTGTTATCGTGGAAGCACTTCGCAACCCTCCCACTGGTTTCACAAATGACGACGGGGTAACATTTGCACAAGTCCTTGCAAAAAATCTCGATGGAGTAGCATCAGATGTAACTCCAACCACCTCATCGCAATCAGTAACCAATTCCCAGGATGGAGATACTATTTACCATAACCAGAGATGACGCAAGCATGCTCGAGTCAAGCCAACCCATTGTGGTCACGACAAGATCCAGAGAACTGATTGTTCCCGTGATCGCGACCGTGAACCGATATCTCACGCTTGTGACCACGCTATGATGCTCCACATGTTAACCTTTCCTGCGACCACGAGGATACTCGTGATGATCGACAGCCGCATATTACATATGTTGGTTGCAAGGCTTTTTTGTCGGGATTACGAGCAGTGGTTTGGATTGATAAATTTAAGCTAAGCATGATCGAGCGGTTCGATGGGACGCAAAACCCATCTGAATTCCTCCATATCTATGTCACTGCCATCTAGGTAGCGGGTGGAAATGAAAAGGTGATGGCCAATTATTTGCCAACGGTCCGTGAAGGTCCAGCACAAACCAGGCTTTTCAACCAACCAGAGAGATCGATCTAGAACTGGGAAATGCTATGTAATGCAATCCTCAGCAATTTCCAGAATTTGAAAAACTAGCAAGAAAGATGCTCTTCATCGGTTACGCCAGGCTTCAAGTGTGTCGCACCCTGAACAGGGTACCACGACTACTCCCGTGGAGACCTAGCTCGCTGCAGCTGGCCTCATACATACATACCACTGACTTCCCAGGATAAGTCAAGCACAGGAGTTCATTGCAGCAGAGTAACTTTCAAATTATCATTCATAAACAGTAGAGCCTGTTGGCCTGATACATCAAAAGGGTAATACAATGCCTTCGCGGCGGAATCTAGGCGAAACCCCCCCCCCCACAGTCGTAAGAAGTTGACAACAGGACAACACACATCAGGACTCCGGCAAAATTGGCTCTCCTCCTTCTGGATCCACGAAATCTTCCAAGCCTTCGTCTTGGTCATGAAGCACTCCATCTATTGTTGAAAGGTCGCAAGGGTGAGCACTTATGTACTCAGCAAGTCATAGGTAAGAGTAGAGATACGTATATATAGTAGAGATGACATGATCCTATGCTATTGAGGGAAAGAGGTGAGAGGGTTTTTCCAAAAATACTTTTCTTCAAGCTTTTCAAATCTCATGCTCATGGCAGCATTTCATATACTTAGGGCACAATCCACGTGCCTCTTAGCTATCATATGATCACTAAATTATGGTACTACCGCAACACATCAACACATGACAGCCCACAACAGCACCCATTATCATGACAACACATGTCATTTGGGTAATCTTGACTTAACAAATTTTAATTTATAAAACAATACTTGTGTCACACCCTAAAACTCGGGAGCACGAAGTATTCGAATACCTTTTTAATTCTGCAGAGGGGTACCAATTTACCCGCAAGATATATCCACTTTCGTGCCCTTCCTATCATAAGGATTGGACCCCTGAATCACTTCATACTGTGAGTGGCAAGGTGGAGATAACAAGAACTTTTATTACGTTTCACCCGCAATTCACCCCTGACCCTATGGATCTCTCGAGAACCACAGTTGTGGCAGGTACTCCCTACCATCCCTACTCCTCTTCCCATTACTGGATCAGCGTGCAAATCATCACATTCAGTGATATGTGTAGGAGCCGCGCTCCGTGCCAATCATGTATTACTTTCCATCTCATGCAGGGGTTTCATGCGAGATCCACATAACTAATTGTTCAGGCCTGTCCCATACCAGGCTTGCAGTTCGCACGTTAATCATGCCACTAGACGCACAACACAAGGTTCTAATCCTTATATGCCAGTGACCAGATCATACCACAAACCATGCACCTTCAGTTCCTGCACATCCGGTGTAGCCAAGCACCTCCAGTGCTACCACCATTCCATACCAAAATACTGGTCATGGCTAAGGATTTTATTTCATGAATATAGATTTATATACATATATTTATGCATTCATGGCTCACTACTAATCAATTCATTTTTCCATATCTTTTGATATAGGGCTCCAATTGATGCACCACTTTGTCTAGTAGTTACGCATTTACAACAGAAACAGTTTACTCAACAGGCTCTAGGGCAAGAGATGGCCAGAAGGTGGTGAAAACCGGCGAAGAAGTTGATTGGCCTGGAGCACAAGCAATATGAACAGTATAGTAACTAGGGCATAGCTATAACTTGTATTCTAAGCCGAATTAGAAGTTGTGCTAGTAGACAAAAATGTTCAGGAGGGTGGAAAACATCTAGATGGAAAATTGGTTGGAGCTGGATCGACCGGAATCGACGGCCGGCGACCGGAGAAGAAGAAGAGAACTCAAAATTGGGCATTTCTGATTCTGGGCAAAAGAACTCGATTCCTTGCTTGTGGATGTTCTCTGGGGCATAAGAAGGTTAGGTGTGAAGGTAGATTAGCTGAAGATGAACCAGAGAAGCTTAAACAGCAAGCTCAGTTCATAAGTAAAGTCCAAATTTGGGGTTTTCCCGATTTTAGCAAGATCTTCAATTCTGGTAGCTTAGGGGTGCTTAGATGGGTTCACTGATCATCTTTGATCACAGGCTCGAGGGCTGATGAGGTATGGTTTGAGCTGAATTTCTCACTGGAGTTGCTGAAGAAAATCGGCGATTGCTGGCGTCAGAAAGCATTTATACTTAATTCCATGCTTGAGTAGGATGAGGGAGGTGAGAGAAGCTCACTAGGGGTGTTGGATTGAAGAAGGAGGCAGTGGAGACGCTTGTCACCTTAGCTCCTCCTTGCTGCTCGCCGGGAAAGAAAAGAACACGGTGAGTTTACTGGTTGCTGGTGTGAAGAAGGGTGTGTGAGTTGCTAAGACCAGGGGGTTTAAATAGGCGTGGCTGGGAGGCTCCCAACGGCTACAGTTGCATGGGGAGTTGAAATCGGCTGAGTTGACTGGAAGTGACCGGGCGGCGAAGACAGGCGGCGAAATGACGTCCTCACCAGTCGTGTCAGCTGCACTGCTGTCTCTGCAGTGAGGGGATGGTGAAGTGAAACCCGATCCTGGCATAGCTGCAATGTGGCGCGGTTTTGCTGTTGCTGCAGCTGTTGCGAGCTCGAGGAAAAAGTTGTCAGCCGGCCGCTACTAGAGAAGGTGGTCCACAGTGGCGAACAGGGACCTACCACATGGCGTGGAGGCAACGGCTAAGATGGCTGTGCTGATGATCAATGGCTAGAAGTTCACGGGCGCAGCAACGGTCGAAGTCGTGTGCTCGAGGTCGCGGCAAAGGGAATTGGGAGCTGTGGTAGAGGTCGATGGCACAAGCTCTGGTCGAAATTGGTTACTGAGGTCGAAGGCTGAAGATGCGGTCGAATTGAACAGCTCTGGTCGAAGTCGAAACAGCAAATCTGGTCGGTTTGAGTAGCACTGGTCGTGAACAGCAGCCCGTGTTTGAATCAAGGGCCTGATTGTGATGGTTTTTTATTAGCTTTGGACTGAATTGCAAATCTGATCTTAAAGATGATTAATTTGGGATTTTATTGCATGGTTGAGTATACTATTTCTATTAATACTCATATAGATCAAATTTGGAGGAAATTTGATAAGATTTGAACAAGATTAAGGAGTAAAGTGAGATTAGGGTAAACAAGGGTTAGGTTTTGCCGAGGTTAGGGATCTTAGTCTTAGAGCAAGATTTTGGAGTCTTGGCAGAAGAGGAACTTGTTCCAAATAGTGTTTAGAAGATATTTTCTAAATCAAATCTGAATTTGGAGTGGGTTTATGGATTTCAGCCTTTTCTGGCTTCCAGGTAGACAGAAAGGACTTATTCGCAGTAAAATTTGGACTAATCTGCGAAAAGTGTTCAGATGAAACAATCTGGCTCCCAACTTTTTGAAGTTGGTAATGTATCAGGGAACATATCCCAAAAGACACTTGAGTTCGGATAGGGTTAAATCAAGAAAACTCAGTTCTCTGGAAACTGGGGTACTTAGGGTAAATCTGAATTTCCTATTTTCGAAAACAGAAAGAAGGCTAGATACTGGGAGTTAGGGTCAGAATTTGATCTAGCTCCTGAAGACTTTTATCTTCAGGGTAACTGGTAGGTTAAATCTGGATGGGCAGATCTTAATCTGGATCTAGAAAATAGATTTGGAGATTTTTAGGGTTTGAGAGATATTAGGGTTGAGCTGATCTGGCTACTACTACAGAGATACATGCATGCAGGATTTTTATGCAAAAACTTTTCACCCCCAAAACCAGGGTGTTACAAAGTGAAACCCTCCGGCAGTTTGTCAAAAGGTTTGTGGGAGTAAGAAATACTATCCCTAACATCTCTGACAGTTCGATAATCAAATCCTTAAAACATGGTGTTCGATACTGAAGATTTATAGAGGACCTCGGCATTCACCCGCCAAGATCAGTGTCAGACCTCTTCGACATGGCTGATCATTACTATGACACAGCTGAGGCGATGGAGTGGAATAGAATGATTGACAAGTCTGATTTACCACCCTAGCTTGGTCTAGACTCTCAAAAGAAAGAGAGTACTAACAGGAAGTTTGGATCATCTACGGGCGGGAAGATCAAAAAGATGAAAAAGGATGGAACGAACCACCTCAGAGAGGTCGCGAACATGGAAAGGCGACCACAAGATAAAGGTAACAAAGTTCCAAACAAGAATAATAAACCTCATTCTAGTGGACGCTATAGCGACCACGCAGAACAGACTAACCCGCAAGGAAATAAGAGGTGGTGTTCGCTGCATGAGGTCCTGGGACACGATCTCAAGAATTGCTGAATATGGTTAATGTGCATGGAAGAATTCTACCAAGTTAACGCACCTATCCTGACTATAATAGAAAAAAGGCAACCCAGTGGGAATAAGGACGCTGATGGAGACGAGGACATGCCACACCAGGTACCAAATAATCATGTTAATGTTCTTTTTGGTGGTTCTTCGTCCTATACCTCCAACCGCTAGATCTATTCGCTGAGAGGTTAATAATATTGAAGCTCCCCCAGGAGAGCCTGAATACCCCCGTTGGTCAGAGATGTCCCTGACCTTTAGCTGGGAAGACTGCCCCAAGGGATTGTCGCGACCACGGTGACTCCCACTGGTCATATCTCTCATGATTAGCAATGCAAAATTGGGTAGAGTCCTAGTCGATGGAGGTAGTTCTCTCAACTTGCTTTTTGTAAAAGCACTTGATGAGATGCAAATCTCTCGTTCAAGAATTAAACCTATGGTCCACCCATTTTTGGGGTCATCCCTGGTCCTTCAATGATTCCTATTGGCCAGATTGTTGTAACGTTCTCCTCGATGTTACGAAACAACTGGTTTAGATAGATCGCGAATCGAAACTACGAATTCAAAGTTATGAGCTTCTAAAGTTGGAGTTGACGAGGATTATAACCCGAGTTAGTCATCTTTGCCATTCTATAGTCCAAGGCCTTACAGAATGAGGTCTAAATTATTTGCATACCTTTCTATAGTCTCAGAGACCTAAGAGGGAGACAGTAGGATGATCCAAGATATTCTGGACAAAATCTATTCTATGGTCTCGACCTGTGTTGTCGCGAGGTCTGTAGTCTCGAGATACCCATAAAACTAAGGTCGAGGAGTTCATGGTCTCGCATACCCACGAATACTCCGATCATAGAGATATTTTCCCGAGGTCGCACAGGTCGTGGAGAGTGAGTAAATAATCATACCTGGTCGTAGTTAATACGTGACCTAACCGATCAAGGAGTTAAAACATTCAATGGCCGATATGGTTGGACCTGTTCAACCACTACTGCTGCCTTGGATATCTCTAACCTCCTTAATTAATTTCTAATGATGGTTAAAGAAGATAAAAGAGCAATATCAAACAGGCATAATTGCACATTATGGCTGGCTCACGTTTGCCTCCCAACGACCCTTCAATCCCGTAACCAGTGGCCAGCGACGAGCTATAAAAAGGGGATCACCAGGAGAGGAGGGATGAGCGGATCTTACTGGGACCAAGACGTAAGATCTAACAGATAGAAATAGTATATTGACATACACTGTAATCGAGAATAGGAGATAGTTCTTACCTTATCCAAGGATTCTTCTTATTCTCTTTTTGTAACCCTTAATATTCTTAGTGAAATATCAACAGGAGTAGGGCTATTACTTATCATCAGAGGGCCTGAAAGTTCCCTCAGAGCCTTGCACTGAGGAGTATTCTCAGGACCTTGTCCATGGCCACGAACTTGAACCGGCGATTTGTTCACCTCCAGTGAGTCCTACCACCTCAAGCGGTGAATATGTGCCAGAACCCATCATCCCAAATGATGTGGGAGATGAGGATCTTGAGTTCAGTCTCGAAGGATTTTCTCTAGATAACTTGAATTCCATCTTTGATTTTGAGTCTGATCAAGATGAGGAAATGCTCTCTCCGTCTGCGAACTCAGCTCCTCGGGAAATCGTTGTACTTTCTGAGGAAACCCCTGAGCAACGCGCTGCCAGAGAGGAGGAGGAGTGCAAACGGGAAGATGATGCAGCTCGTGAGTAGCGAGAGGCTGCTGTTAGCAATGTCACAGAGAAAGCCCTGCAACTTGCGCAATCTCGCCATGATACCGTGGCTCGCGATCTTTCCCTCAGAACTTCTCGTCCACGACGTCACCATGGTCATAGGCGTGATCAAACTCCGCTATCAGCCCCGGCCTGTTCTCTGGTGGATGAGGTGACAGTAACTCCCACGGCACCCAGAAGGAGTACACAAGAACACATTCATGTGATTTGGCAAATTATGACAAAGTGTTGTTCGCAAGGATTTTGGCGGATAACCTTGATGAGGTAGCAACTGTTGTGACTCCAACATCATCCTCACGATTAGTAACTCGTTCCCGAGAATGTGATAGTTATCATTCGAGCCAGGGACAACATGGACACACATCATTAGCTCGATATCGTAAAACCAGGTGAACAGGTAATCCCAGTGACCTTTATCATGAACCGGTGATTTCGTGTTTTGGACCACGAGTAGATTCTTCTCATGACTATAATCATGGACCGGTGCGATCACGCTTGTGGCCACCAGCTAATTCTTTCTGTGACCTTGCTAGAGGTCGTGATGATCAACAACCACATCCTTCATATGTAGGTTGTAAGGCTTTCTCGGCAGGATTACGCGTGGTAGTTTGGCCAGATAAGTTTAAACCCAGAACAATTGAGCAATTTGATGGAACCAAGAATCATTCTGAATTTCTCCAGATTTATATTACCACCATCCAAGCGGCTGGCGGTGATGAATGGGTTATGGGTAACTATTTATCAACCGTCATGGAAGGTTCAGCACGGACCTGGCTATTCAATCAGCCTGAAGGGTCAATTTATAACTGGGAAATATTATGTGATGCAATACTCAACAATTTTCAAAATTGTTATCAGAAGCCTGGTAAGCAAGATGATCTTCATCGCTTACGCCAGACTTCTACAGAAACTCTTCAACAGTTTGTCAAAAGGTTCGTGGGGGTGCGAAATACAATCCTCAACATCTCTGACAGCTCTGTTATTAGGGCATTTAAGCATGCCATTCAATATCGGAGATTTACTGAAGATTTGCTGATTCATCCACCACGATCAGTAGCGATCTCTCTGATATGGCTGAACGCTATTTTGATGCAGCTGAAGCCGTGGAGTGGAATAAGATGGTGGATAAAGGGAATTTGCTATCTCAACCAGGTCTCGAAGACAAGAAGAAGGACGATCGCACAAGAAGCCTAAATCATCCGCGGGCGGGAAATCAAGAAAGGCTAAGAAAGCCAGAACCAGCTAGTTCTGTGAGGTCACCATCATCGACAAGCAACCTCAAGGGAAAGGTAAGAGGGTTCCATTTAAAGCTAACAAATTTTCTTCTGCTGGTCATGGTGACCAGACAAAAACAAACTAAATTGCAGGGAGCAAAGAAGTGGTGTCCGTTGAACAATGTTCATCACATGACCTCCAAAATTGTCGAACTTGGTTGAGAAAATTGGATGATTTTTATCAATGTAAAACCCCTATGCCTACCATACCAGGTCAAGGACAAGCCAGCGGAAATGAGGGCACTACTGGAGATGAGGACATGCCATATCAGGTACCTAACAATCATGTTAATGTTATTTTTGGTGGTTCTTCCTCTTATTTTTCTAAGCATCAATTTAAAAACGTTTGCCGTGAGGTAAATAGTACTGAAGCTCCTTTAGGAGAGCCTCAGTTTCCTCGATGGTCGGAGACTTCCCTGACCTTTAGCTGGGAAGATTTCCCTAAGGGATTGATGCGACCTTGGTGCCTCCCTCTGGTAATATTCCTATCATTAGCAATGCTAAGGTAGGACGAGTATTGGTCAATGGAGGAAGCTCCCTTGACCTACTTTTTGCCAAGGCTCTTAACGAGATGCAAATACCTCATTCAAAAATAAAGCCAGTGGCTCAGTCATTTTTTGGGATAATTCCTGGCTCTTGTATGTTACCAATTGGACAGATTGTGCTACCCATAACACTTGGAGAACCAGCGAATTTTCAAATAAAATTAATTACTTTTGATGTGATTGATTTTGATTCAGCTTATAACGCCATTTTTGGTAGGCCTTCACTTGCTCAGTTCATGGCGGCGACATATTATGCTTATCAGTGCGTCAAGGTGCCCAGGTCCTCATGGCGTGATCACAGTCAGAGGCAGTCAAAACACCGCTCTAACTTGTGATCGAATTTCCCTAGAACTAGTCAACCAACTTCCTCTCCGAGATGTCAAGGTCGCGACCTCAGCACCAGATGCGGTCAAGGGATCCCCGCGACCAGAGGAAAAACTCAAACAGGTTCCATTATTCCCAGATGATCCATCCAAAACCATTCAGAATGGGTTAAATCTGGATGATAAGTAGGAACTAGCGCTCATTGCTTTCCTCCAGGCTAATGTGAATGTGTTTGCGTGGAAAACCTCAGACATGCTTGGAGTCCCAAGGGAAGTAATTAAGCACAGGCTAGTTATTCAGCCTGGATAGCGACCAATAAAGCAAAAACTCAGACATTTTGCTCATGATCAACAAGAAGCTATCTGTTCGGAGTTAGACAAACTCTAGAAGGCTGGTTTCATTCGTGAGGTCGACCATCCTGAATGGCTCTTGAATCAGGTCATAGTCCTAAAATCAAATAGTAAGTGGCGCATGTGCTTTGATTACACCAGTTTGAACAATGGCTGCCCGAAGGACGACTTCCCCTTCCCCGTATCGATCAGTTGATTGATTCAACAACGGGTTGTGAACTGATTAGATTTCTGGATGCTTACTCAGGTTACCATCAAATTAGCATGGCAAAAGAAGATGAAGAGAAAACTGTCTTCATCACCCCATTTGGTACTTACTGTTATATCATGATGCCATTTGGGCTCAAGAATGCTAGTTCCACGTACTAGCGCTTGATGCAAAAGACCTTTCTTTCTCAATTAGGGCGTAATTTAGAAGCTTATGTTGATGATTTGGTTGTAAAGAGCCTTAACAGCTCTAGTCATATAGATGATCTTACTAAAATGTTTTGTAATTTGAATAAACAAGGACTAAAGTTGAATCCTAAAAAGTGCTCTTTTGGGGTTTCATCGGTAAGCTTTTAGGTTTCCTTGTTTGTTCAAGAGGCATTGAGGTTAATCCCGAAAAAATTCGGGCCATTGAGCAAATGCGATCCCCTTTGACCATGAAGGAAGTGCAAAACTTAACTGGTCGAATGGCAGTCTTAAGCCATTTCATTTCATGGTTAGGTGAACATGGTTTACCTTTCTTTAAGGTTCTATATAAGCATAATGGTTTTCGATGGTCGGACGATGCCGAAAAAGCTTTTCAAGAAGTGAAAGCATACCTCACTAGTGCTCTGGTGTTGGTTTCTCCTGTTAAGGGAGAATCTTTACTCATATATTTGGCTGCTACTACCCATGCGGTCAGTGCAGTGTTGGCCGAAGAACAGGAGGAAGTGCAACGACCAGTTTATTATGTAAGTGAAGTGCTTAATAGACCGAAGGAGCGTTACTCTGAAGTCCAAAAGCTACTTTACGCTCTCTTAATGGCTTCTAGAAAGCTTTGACATTACTTTCAAGCGCACACAATTTCCGTGCCTTCGTCCTTTCCTTTAGGGGATATTCTCTAAAATCCAAAAGTTTATGGTCGAGTTGCGAAGTGTGCAGTAGAGCTTGGAGCATTCGATCTCTATTTCACTACTCGAGTAGTAGTTAAGTCTCAAATTCTTGTAGATTGTGTGGTTGAATGGTCTAATCCAGAACCACTTGCGCAAGAACTTGTGGATTTAGCAAATACTGATCATTGGACGATGTATTTTGATGGCTCTCGTAGTTATCAACAAACGGGGGCTGGAGTGGTTCTAATTATACCTCAGGGTAACCAACTCTGGTATGTCATACAATTACACTTTGTTGCTACTAATAACGCAGCAGAGTATAAAGGTCTTCTTGCCGGGCTTCGAGCAGCCAAATCCCTTGGGGTCCGTCGATTAGTGGTGAGGGGGGACTAACAGCTAGTCGTAAACCAAGTAAACAAGGAGTATAGCATCTCCGATGAGACAATGGGTCATTACCTGGACGAGGTGAGGAAATTGGGAAAATACTTCAGTAATTTCGAAGTCCAATTTGTTCTACGAAGAGATAATATTCTGGTAGAACAATTATCTAAAATTGGGTCCTCACATACATCCGCTCCAACAAGAGTGTTCGTCGAACACTTAAAATCTCCTTCTATCAAAGAATGGTCAGAGGCGATGACTAACGTCGCAACCTTAAAGCAAGAAGCAGATTGGATTCATCCATTGAGGATCTATCTTGCGAATGGGACTTTGCCTAACGATGAAACTGACAGTGATCGGTTAGTTAAAAAATCACGCATGTACAGACTTGTCGAAGGCGCCTTTATCGTAAAGGAGCTCAAGGAGTACTTAAGCACTGTATTTCTCAAGAAGATGGTAAATCCCTTCTAAGAGAAATACTTCGGGGCATATGTGGAACACATGTTTTTTATCGGATGCTGTTTGGAAAAGCTTTTTGACAAGGTTATTACTGACCTACGGCACTTAATGATGCCATGCAATTGGTCAAGACATGCCCACAGCGTCAATTTCATACTCGGCAAGTTCATCAGCCAGCATATGCCTTACAAGTTATTCCCATAACTTGGCCATTTTCCGTTTGGGGAATAGATATTGTAGGACCAATGCCTCAAGCAGTCAACGTATACAAGTTTTTGTTCGTAGCCATTGATACATTCACCAAGTGCATAGAGGCTGAACCAGTCTACAATATTAATGCTGCTGCGGCAAAGAAATTCTTTCATAAGAACATAGTAACATGATTTGTTGTTCTAAGTCGCCTTATTACTGACAATGGTTCCCAATTTGTTAGTGGTCTTTTCTTAGATTATTGCGACGACATTGGAACCAAAGTCTATTTCGCATCTATGGCTCATCCACAGAGTAATGGTGAAGTTGAACGTGCCAACGGGCAGATAATACAGGACATCAAGAAATGTGTTTTCGATCACCTTAAGTTATGTTCGGGGGCTTGGGTAGATGAACTCTACTCTGTACTATGGGTGTTACGTACCACATTCAGTCAAGCTATAGGCGAAATGCATTTCCTTGGTGCAAAAGCTGTCTTACCAGTTGAAATACAACTTGGTTCAACTCACCTAAATCATTTAGATGTTGATAACCAAAGTGAGCATCGAAAGGATGAACTCTCCCTTCTCGAAGAAAAGCATGATCGAGCATTGATTAGGTCTGCTGCATATTTACAAGCTTTGCGTAAATATCATAGTAAAAAGGTGTGACCACATAGTCTTCATGTGGGTGACCTAGTTTTAAGAAAAATCCAAAATTAGTCCAATCACAACAAGTTCTCCCCTCAATGGGAAGGTCCTTATACTGTGGTTTCAATTCCCCGACCTGGATCGGCTCGATTAGCTATGAAAGATGGAAGGATCTTATCCAATATTTGGAATATAGATCAACAAATTTTATGTGTAAGTTTTCCCATTTCTGTTTCCCTTTTCCATTAGCATATTTCATTTCAGTAATAAAGTGCCTTTTTTCACAATATGTCATGATTGTATTCCCATTTTCTGTCCTTGGTTTTTCTCAACCTAAGCTTGGGTGCTGATCACAAATAACCATCTTACTGTGATGTTTAAAGTGGATTCACTAACCGATCCCACGGTCGCATCTAGATAAGACATCTCTAAATAAGTCATTTCTTAATGCATACGAGACTTACTAGCATGCTTCTGATCATTCGGGTGGCTATCAGTTTGTACAAAGCTTTGACATTTATATTAAGTTGTTTATTGTTGCGCATTCACGATAAACTCTAGTTGAGATATCTCTTCTTTAAGCCATTTCTCAATGCATAAGAGGCTCACTAGTTATGGTCTTTTTGGTCCATATTTTCTTATCCAGAGATTACTATACTGTGACAACAGTATTAGTGACCTCAGGAGGGGGCTAGGGAATATAACTATAATATTTTTTTGGAAGATAGGTATATTTCATGTTATTTCAAATTCAGTTAATCATGCATTTGCATTTTCTATTAGTTATATGTATTTGCAGGTTATAAAATAATTTTTGTTCCCATTGAAAAAAATTACAATGAGAGGAAAGCCTTATACAAGCTTGAGTTTTTTAATAGTTTGTCAACTATTGGCTTAACCTCAGCTATGGTCGCAGCCATTTGATCTTCATTGTCAAAAATTATTTTATCCGCCGCTGGATTCAAGTCTAAGTTCGGCCCATGACGATGCCTAAGTTTGCAAAGAATGGAAGAAACGGCAGCACCTACATCGGTCTTCATTATTTCTTTATACCTCTTTGCAAACTCTAGGATATTGGAGATTAGAGAGTCAGCTTGAGCTACGACCAAATTGCAGGACTCCTCGAAAGATAAGTTATCCTTCCCAGGACCAAATCCGCGACTTCCCTCAGCTTTGTGAGAGTGGCTTTTTCAAAAGCACTGCAGTTGTTGATGATTTTTTCAAAATAATTTATTTTCTTTTTCAGAAACTTCTGCAGTATTCTTGGTCTTCTCCATTGTCTTTTAGATGAGATTATGAAGTTTTTTGAGATCGTGTCCTCAGCGGATACATTTCTTTTCGAGGTCGTTTTCTCGTTGGCTAGCTTGGAGTTTATTCCTCTCTAATCTAGTCACGTAGAGAAACAAACATGATTTGATCAATTCACGAAAGGTTATAAATGCAATGATTAGTTCTGCGAGAATAAACTTACGATCTAAATCAATTTGTAGTTTTTTTCCCCTTGGAGAGTAGCATATGAAGTTTTGTTTTCCTCCAAGGATGACAAAGCCTCAGCAAGGTTTTTGTTGTTTTCCTCTAGAGATTCTACCACCGCTGTCTCCTTATTGGAGCACTCCTTAGCAACCTCAAGTGATAAAGCAGAGTTTTCCATGTGACAACAAGAGATTTCATTCTAGTTCATTAATAACGGGAATTAGAACAAGGTACTTACTATTCTAAGCGGTTGCATTTTGCTTGGGCAACCTTAAATTGTTCTATCAAAGAATTCACCAAGGTCGAGTGGCGAGCAGGGTTCTACAAAATAAATAAATAAATAAATATATATATATATATATATATATATATATATAATATCCAAAGATATTACTCAGATAAACAATAAAAAACATTGGGTAAAAAGTTACTTACCTCTACAAGATCTTTGAGAAAAATCTCAGATCTCAAGTTATCTTGCGTACGCTCAGCGATAAGAAGATCTATTTCCAGCGCAGGATGCATAACGTCAGCAAGCCGAACCGTAGTTTCCAAATTTTCTTTTCCTTGATCTGGGGAAGGGAGGATTTCTATGACCATGGGTACAGAAGAAGTCCCAGGCTGGTCATTTATTTCCATGGTCGCAACTGCGACATCAGTATTTTCATTATTAACAGGTCTTGATGATTCAACTTCCTACCCAACCTTGTTAATGATGGGAACCTCAGTGGTTTCAGTGAAATCTAGTGCTATGGATGAACCTGCAACACACTCCATGGCAAGAGTTTTCGCCATAGTAGTCGCTGTCTCTTCAACCACAGTTGCGTCAATTTCAGGTATTGAAGTAGATTGCATGGGGATGGAGCTCGACCTATATGTTGATGTTACAATTATATGAACTATACCTAACTAAGTATAATAAGTTAGTTAGATAAGCAACAAGTAGTTACCTGAAATTGAGTCCGAAATAATTTTGAGGATCACTTCAAGGGTTCTATGGATCTTTTTCTCCATAGAATAAGAGGAGTTTCATCTTCCTCCTCCTCGCTCCCCTCCCCCTGCACAATTAAGTAGTAATTTCCACTTGTACTTGATGAAATATGAGGGATGAGAGTCCTTATCGCTACAATTTTTGATCCAGTCTTTTTGATCTTGGATGAAGGCCCCCCCCCCCCCCCCCCCACACCACAAAAGTCATCTTTGACTTAGGGGGTGAAACCTCCACATTCTTTGCTACCTTTGATTCGGCTGGGCTCTTTGCTTTGGAAATATTCAATTTCTTTGATGAAGGACCCCCAGAAGTCCCAACATCATCGCATGCTTGTTTCATCCCAAGTGTTTGGGCCATGAGCAACTAAAATCAGAAGGATCTGCTTTGATTACTTTTGTGCATATAATTAAACATACTCAAAGTTTTCCAGACGAAAATTTCCTTTCGACGTTCTTGAATGATATTGTCGTTGCCTAAGACCAGACTCTGCGGTCTTGGAGTGTCCATTTCACCTTCTGAGGTCGCATTATATAGTCTCAAGAGAGCATTAGTTCTCCTTTCGACCTAAGATGTGGGCAACCCTGTTTGGGAAATATAATAAGCTCAAGACAGATTGAAGACAATGCAACAATCTACAAGAAGAGGCCTTTACCTTGATCATAATCCAAGGTCCCATCTTGCATAGAGCGCACCTCCCAGGCAGGATGCACCCTTCTCTTCAGCGGACCGATCCGGTTCTTGATGAAGTCTCGGATCACATCCCGAGTCGTTAAGCCCTTATGTGCAAGATATTGAATTACCTGGGCTTGCCTCTGCAACTCCTCATCAAGATCAGGAACAGAGTCCTTTTCGTTGCTTTTCTCTGGCTGACAGTTCTCGAACTAGAGACAGCTCTCCATGATAGGTTTGACGGGTGCACCCAAAGTTTCTCCTTGGGACTTGTTGAAATCTGAAACAAAAAGGGTACTTTTTCTTGTGTTCTGAAAGGCCATTTTATTTTGGATTCAGGGGCTACATGCATCATACCCAGACCATAGGATTATTAAATATATTTTAGATTTGATTTTTGATGTCGCTGAAACTGTGATCTTAAATACTGATGAGGATTATCACCCGAGGTAGTTGTTTATTTAATATATATATATCATGTTCAAGATAATTTGGATATGATATGTAGACTTGTGCCCTAGCAGCCATTATGGTCGCAGACGGCAGCTTCTTGCATGCTAGACGGTCACAGACAACAGAACTAGTCTATGGTCGTAGATTCTGTGCGACCATAAGGTCGCAAATCTTACGCGACCACAAGGTCATAGGCTATGCACGACCAAGATGACCTGAGTGTGTTTGAGCTTTACCAGACATGTTCCCAAGTCTAAAGATAACTTCTTCTCCCACATGTGAAGACAACCGCTAGGAGGTTAGGATATGCGGTTATCTATAATTGTATTTGTTAACTGGCAAGGGATTAGTGTAGTTATACAAACTGCACTATGGAAATTGTCTGGACTACTTCATCATTGGCATCCTTTCATTCAGTATAAAAGGATGATAGATGTACAAAAGCAGAGGACAAGAACAACTTGAGCAGTAGACAATAGACAAAAGTACTAAGAGAGATTGATTAGCCTCTGTAACAATCACTCCTCCTTGTAAATTCTCTCATACATAGTGAAACCACAACAGGACGTGGGGCTGTTACTCAATCCTTTTGAGGGCCTGAACTTGTATAATTCTTCATGTCCCTAACTTATGCTTATTTTAACTTACCTGATAGACACCATGAAAGGTCTCACATATGACTCACAAATCTGTGTAAGATCAACTAAGGACCCCGAGTCCGAATCGTCGAGAAATATTGTCTTTACCTGTGAATGCTATGGTCGCAGAAGGTATTTTTCCTGCAATCATTTTTACTCATAGAGATGTTTATTTACTTGCAATCATTTTTGTTTACAAAGATATTTTCCTATGATTATTTTGAGAGCAGAGTTAAAATTGGATATAATAAGTGATTACAGATTATACGTGATCGTATTATTAAACTTATACAAAAGCCTTCGATGTAAAAGAAATAATTTTATTATTGTTTCTTACAATCCTTACATAAAAAAGGGATATTGGCGACTAACGAGTGAGGCTGATCCGAAAGAAAAATACAAGACTCCTCGAGGGATAAATTATCCTTCTTAGGATCAACAACATCCGCCCCGAGTGAGTCTGCAACTGTCCTTAGATTTTCAAGGGCATCATTCATTGTGAGACCACAGCCCGCGATAATGGCATTGGAGGCATCCTTCTCCTCTCAAGCCAGGTCCCCCTCCAAGCGAGCGAGCCTTGTAGCCTCATGAGCCCTATCACAATTCGCTTTATTCCGATCAACGACCTTGAACATAGATTCGATGTCGAGTCCTTGTCGGATATACTGCTCCTCAATCTTCTCGTTCTCTTCTTTGAGGATCTTGCATAAAGCGGTTTTCTCCTTCAGAAGAACCTGGATCTTAGCAAGTTGTCCGCTGAGGATCCACAAAGCTTTGTCCTCCTATATGATAACGGGATCAATCTAGGTCGCATGTAGAAAAGGTTCAAAAAGGTAGAAATACTTACCTTGGAGGCAGATGCTAACTGGACCACCGAAGAGGTTGGAGCAGAAGCAGTACCACCTCCCCTGCATATTCAACTCCCATTGTAAGTAAATTATACCTAACTAAGCAATCCAAACTTAGTTAGAGAGAATACATACTGCAAGTGAGGATAAGCAAGTGAAATATCAGAAGGATATGGTAAAAAAGACGTTGTGATTTGAGAAGCGGTGGCAGCTAACACTTCAGAACAAATTAGTTTTTTCAATGAGTGATGCAATCAGCGGCCCGATCTTCCATTAGGTTCTACTTTTGTGGAATGGAGACATTCACGTTCCAAGGCTTCCAACCAACGAGATTGAATCCTTGCAATCGCTACACCCACGCACCTTTCGTTATCAACCATGCTCACGCCCAGAAGACCTTACCACGAGGGTTGATTCCTGCACGCAGTAGAAGAGACGAACAAGAACAAGAAAGAAACAATCTGAATCTTAGAATGAACAAAGTTGAGGTTATCTCCCATCAAACCAGGTCCTGGAACACTACTCTGATGAACAATTGTCTCACACATGGGAGGAACAATGTAGCAAAATAACCTAACCCCAGAAGTTGCGGCTTCAAATTATATATAAAGAACAAACGACAAGGGCGACTAATCAACGGTTCATATGCGGAGTCTGCAACAGCAGAAACTTGTCGCATCGATTTTGAGGCCTACCCGAATGAATCATGCAATGGGCTTCTACCCATCGGAAAGATCTTGAAATAAGCTTTCCAACGAGTGGTGGATCAGCCCAGTGCTGTCAGGCTGACTCCGAGTTGAATTGTAGCCTGAATTGAAGTACATGGATGGCATCAATTGGACTTGGACTTGACATGAACGTGGCTCGTAGGTGTGGAAATGTGGAATGTGGATGGGGTCCCCTTGAATTGGCATCTCCTCTCCCATACTCCTAAGTAACAATATATCACAAGGAAGGTTATGCAGCAGCACATTCTCATTAGAACAAGTATTAGCACTTAGGAATGAGCTCACCTTGTAATTGAGTCGTTTTGCACGTGCTCGTGTTATTGGGCCATGAGTTACAGCGGTATCCATATCCATAGGAGTGATTTCCACATCAATGAGGATCCACTTGATGATCCTATGTCATCACCAACTCGCTTCCTTGAAGTCGACCAATCTTGAAGTGACTAAAAGAGCCAAAATGCATTACTTTGGGAACCATTCTTTAAAAGAAAAATTTACACAGATTCTTCAAAAGAGAATTACCTTTTGAAGTGCCTGCACGACGTTACCTTCTATTGTAAAATCCTCTTCTTTGGAACAGAGAAGAAGACAATTAGAGGACGAAAAAGGTTCTAAAACTTATCAGTGAAGAGCTTGGAGGTTTTAGAACATAAAGATTATGTATTTATAGAACTTAGAAGTGATGGTTCATATCCACAGCCTCAAGTCTATTATATGGTCTCGGCCTGTGTTGTCGTGGGGTCCGTAGTCTCGAGATACCTACAAAACTAAGGTCGAGGAGTTCATGGTCTCCCATACCCACGAATACCCCGATCACAGAGATATTTTCCCGAGGTCGCACAGGTCATGGAGAGTGAGTAAATAATCATACTTGGTCATAGTTAATACACGACCTAAGTGATCAAGGAGTTAAAACATTCAATGGCCGATATGGTTGGACCTGTTCGACCAGTACCGCCACCTTGGATATCTCCATCCTCCTTAATTAATTTCTAATAACGGTTAAGAAGATAAAAGAGCAATATCAAATAGGCATAATTGCACATTATGGCTGGTGCACGTTTGCCTCCCAGCAACCCTTCAATCCCGTAACCAGCGGCCGGCCACGAGCTATAAAAAGGGGGATCACCGGGAGAGGAGGGACGAGCAGATCTTACCGGAACCAAGACATAAGATCTAAGAGATAGTAACAATAGATTGACATACACTGTAATCGAGCATAGGAGATAGTTCTTAGCTTATCCAAGGATTCCTCTTATTCTCTCTTTGTAACCCTTAATATTTTTAGTGAAATATCAACAGGAGTAGGGCTATTACTCATCATAATGGGGCCCGAACCTGTATAAATTCCTTTCTTCCTTAGACATAGATACACTGATTTACTTGAGTTTCACCTTAGATTGGCTTCACATCTCATCACCTAATTTTACGTAAGTTTCACTAAGGACCAGAGTCCCAATCGTCGACAGGTGTGTATGGCTGATTCCATATGATCCTGTACAATTTCATACATATTCCGTACATATTTCCTTCTAAATTAGTTTTTGGAGTTCTAATCATATTAGAATTTCCTAATTTAAGTTATAGTGCTAGTTCTAGTTTGTTTCAGAGTTCTAATTTTATTAAGAGTTAGTGTTTTAATTTGTTTCTTTGTTTTAGGACTATAAATATGTACCTTAAGCCCACTTTTGAGGCATGACCAAGAATTTGATATTTGATTATTAGACACTTTGAAATAAATTGCTTATTTTCTTTGTTCTTGTGAATTTATGGATTGAATTTGCAAGAAAGAAATTTTGATTTCTCCCAATATGTGCATGTGGAAGGGCAATTATCTCAGTAGCAGGTGATGTGTTGTTTGTGTAAACTCTCTCGCTATTGGCTACCTCCTCATTTGGTCACAAACCACCCAATTATCAAGTTATTGAGTTCCTATGTCATCAAGATCAACCCACCCTTGTGTTTGCGCATGTTCACGCATGCTCGGGCATATCAAGTACTGCTCGAGTTTATATTGCAAAACCCAGAAGTCCTTAGTGTTGTGGGATGATGCCTGGTGATACTGGCAGAATTTTTGCTGCTTGTCCCTCTTGTAGCGGGTTCAGGGTCTCTAGGACCCAGCAATAGTTGTGAGGTACACGAAGGGCGTTTGAGCCACATACTCGTCCGCGGCCATTAGGAGCGGGATGAGAACACTCAGTGTAACTCATAGCAAGTACTTCCTCGACTCTCTTTTTCTTAGAGCCCTCTTTGTGGTCATCCTTCTTTTTAAAAGGTTGGGCTTCCCTCCTTGTTCTCCACCCACACCGAAACTCTTTTTCTTCCATTCAACGGCCTAATTACTCGTTGCATGCTTTTTGATGAAGCCAAAAAGCTTGCACACAGTCACTAGATGAGCCATGGAGAATTTGTGGGTAAGATGCCTGTCCTGGACACCGGTGGTGGTAGCATCAATGACACTACTCTCCTTGATATTTGGAATGAAGGCTTGAACTTCGGAGGAGTGGCGAAGGAACTGGTGCAAAGACTCCTTGTTTTGGTGCACACAGAATAGCTCGTTCATGTGTTTCGGGTGTTGGTAGTTGCTTTGGAAGTTCTGTAGAACTCCTCATACAATTGTTCCCATGAACTGGCTGAGTCAGGTTACAGGTTGAAGATCCAAGATCTTGAAGTGCTCTCCAACACCATGGGCAATGATCCGATTGAGATAT
This sequence comes from Pharus latifolius, assembly GCA_019359835.1. NCBI lineage: Eukaryota > Viridiplantae > Streptophyta > Magnoliopsida > Poales > Poaceae > Pharus > Pharus latifolius. The sequence continues at coordinate 49,994,462 of CM033326.1, forward strand.
AGACCAATTTGAGCCATACTCGATCAGATGCGAAAATATGGGATCTTACTTGGAATTGCCGAAACCCACCGCTCAAACACAGAAATATAAAGGAATAAGGCCTTTTATTATAAAGAACTTGTACACGTCAAACGTTGAACGCACTCGATCTACGTCGATCTATGTCTATGGGTTCTTCATCTGATTCGATACTAAACTAGAACTATTACAGGGTATTTATAGTCCGATCGCTTGAGAACGTATCAGACTCGACAACTAAATATGACTATTCGTATCAGACTCGGCTATCTAATTTGTATCGGACTTCAACCGATCAAATAGAGTTTGAATATATTATGCATTCGACCTGAGATCCTCCCAGATCATGAGTCCCCTGTTGAAAATGAGCCAACTCCCGTTGGTGACCGATTCGATCAAAACTGGAGATGTGGAAATTGAGACTGACCATCCTCGCGGGTATACCACTTGGCTACTCATGCACGTTGATCTTTTTGTCCCACCCGAAAGGACTCTTTCGTGCCACTACGAGTAGTTGTCATCTTCTTTTCTAAAATCACATCTTCAAGTAGAGGTGCCTCTCGTTGATAGTCCAAGATTTCAATAGATGGTACTATGGTATCGGACTCATCATCCAGCAATGAAGGCTCGAAAATTTTAGGGTGCCCAACATTGACAACCGAGTAAATGTCCATATACGGAGGTAACTCGAGCTGACAAGCATTATTACCAATTTTTCGCAAAACCCGAAAAGGACCATAACAAATTGGTTTATGCCTTTTACTTTCACCTTTAAGCCTTTCCTTCCTCAGATGTAGCCATACCAGATCACCATCTTGGAATTGAGGTTCAACTCGGTGTCGATCATGTCGCGCCTTATACTTGAGTTGAGTTTTAAGCAAGTTCTATTCGACTTCACCATGTAGTCGGTGAATACCTTCCAGGAACCGCTGTGCTCGATCTTGATCAGATTCTTCTTTGCTGTTCTGTGCTGAGGCAGGGACCACAAACTTCATGTCGAATGGACTCAGTAGTAGAAATCCCAAACAGACCTCAAAAGGAGACTTCCCAGTCGAACCATGATTGCTTGATTAAAAAAAAAACTACAGGTACGGCATACTTTCATCCTAAGTCTTCGGATGGTTAGAGTTATAACCCCTCAAGAGATGAACAATTGTTTGGTTTACCACCTCGGTTTGACCGTCAGTTTGAGGATGAAATGCAGTACTCCTCTTCAGCTTAGTACCCATCATCATCCACAGTGATCGCCAAAAGTGGCTGAGGAACCGGGTATCACGATCAGACACAATAGAAGTTGGTAGTCTGAAATGTGTCCAAACGTGCTGAACGAATACCCAAGCTGCTTCTTATCTCGTAATAGTCTTCTTACAAAGTATCAGAACTATCATCTTGGAGAACCGATCAATGACCACAAAGAGATAGTCATTGCCACGTCGGGTCTTAGGCAATCCTCCCAAGAACTGCATGAATATACTTTCTCATGGTCGTGATGGAACTGGCAAAAGAGTGTACAAACCAATTTTCTATTTACCAGTTTGGAGATACTGCAAAGACCACAGCCTCAAACAAAACTAGCCACATCCTACTGCATCTGTGGCCAGAACACATGTCGACGAAGATTTTGTGAGGTCTTCGTTACCCCGAAGTGACCAGCAACTTTCGATATATGCACCTCCCATAGCCACTGTATTTGAGGTGCTCCACGAGGTATACAAAGCAAATTGCCTTTGTATAAGAGCCGTCCCCATCACTCGAACTCAGATGGCCATCTTGTTTTGAGCTTAGCCAATGCTGATCGAAAATTAGGATCCTCTGTGTACATCATTACATAGTCCTCGTGGAATGAAGGCTCAATCTACATGAACATCAATAAGAAGAGGGCAGTAACAAGTGGTCGTGACAACATATCAACCAATTTGTTGTGTACTCCCTTCTTGTACTTAATCACTAGGTTGAACTACTGCAGATACGACACTTCATGTGTCAGGCTTGCTGTAGCTTGCATTGAGTTTGCAAATATTGCAACGGCAAGTGGTCGGTGTGTACCACAACTTCTTTACCCAACAGATAACACTGCCAATGTTTTATGCCCTGATGAAGTGTACATAACTCCTTGTCGTAGGTCAGATAGTTCTTCTGATCTCCCTGAAATAACTCCGATTGATATGCTACTGGTCGACCTTCTTGCATGAGCACTGCGCCCATTGCATAACCTGAGGCATCGGTTTCCAGCTCGAATGGCTTTTGTAGATTTGGTAAAACTAGGACTGGAGTTTCACTGATCTTCTTCTTTAGCCAAAGGAAAGTATCCTCATGCTTTCCACTCCACTCGAACTTCTGGTCGATCCTGGTTAATGCATGCAATGGAGAAGCCAATATCAAGAAGTGTCGAATAAACTTTCGAAGGTACTGGCATGCTCCCATAAAACTATGCACTTCTGCTACTGTTCATGGTTGAGACCACTCATAGATCACTTTTACCTTGTCGGGGTCGATTTGCAATGTACCCTTGCCGACCATGAATCCTAGGTAAAGTAGACTTTGCTGGCCTAACTCGCACTTTTGACGGTTGAGGCGAAGTTGATGTTGTCACAGCTACTCGAACACCTTTTCCACATGAACTAGGTGCTCATCCCACGAATGACTATAGACCAGTATGTCGTCGAGGTAAACGATCACAAAGTCGTTGATGAATGGTTGTAGCATATCATTCATAAGTCTCATGAACGTAGCCAGGGTGTTGTAGAGCCCAAACGGCATGACTAGCCATTCGAACAAACCTTGTCGTGTTTTGAACGCGGTCTTCCAAGTATCCTCCTCTTGGATGCTGACTTGATGATACCCTGATTTTAGATCCAATTTCGAGAAGACAGAAGCATGCTTCAGTTGGTCTAATAGGTCATCGATACAAGGAAGAGGGTACCGGTTCTTGATGGTAATCTTGTTCAGTGCTTGATAGTCCATGCACATCCTCCAAGTCCCATCTTTCTTCGGCACCAGCACCACAGGAGATCCACAAGGTGGATTACTTGGTTGAATTACCCCATCGTTCAACAATTCTCCAAGTTGTCTTTTGATCTCTTCATTCTCCAATACGGAGTTGCAATACATACTTAGATTGGGAAGTGTTGCATCTGACACGAGTTGAATATCATGCTCGATTGGATGTTTCAATGGACGACCCTGAGTAATTTTGAACATATCACTGTATTTTCTCAGTAGTCCCGACAAACAACCAGATTCCTCTCGGCAAGCAAATGACAGAGCTGCCCGAGTACTATCACTTTGACCAATTGGTCGAATCATAACAAGCACACATTTTTGGCATGCGTTGATGATTTGTTTGGCCTGGTTTACGGTAATTAAGTTCGAAGTATTAACGTGGATATCTCTACTAATAACGAACTTAACCCCATTTTGAGTGAGCTCGTACTCTTGTGCCTTTGATGGAAATGAGTGCCCCGATCGTACAAGAACGGACTCCCAAAGATCACCTGACAAATATTGATAGGAACAACGTCGCATTGGACCTCAACAATATAATGAGCAAAGATCGCAAATTTCAACACACACTGACTCATAATCTGTTGGTTCACGTTGGATGTAAACCAACCCTAGGGATACGATCGTGGGTGTGTGGTTGTCTTCAACCCAAATCGACAAACCAGTCCAGCGGAAACCAAATTCTTCTAACTTCTGGGATCAAATATTGCTGCGACTACTTCGTGCTTCACCTGGATGTTGATAGTGAACAAGTCCTCCGTTGAGTGATGATCGTCAGGTGAATCTGTACCTTTCTCCTTTGGCATTGACATCAGAGACAAGGTCGTATCTGCCTCATCGACTGAATTCACTTGGACAACTCTCTCTTTGAGTGGAGCCGTAGTAGCTGCAGCTGTTCATTTCCCTGGTTTGTTTCTCTTTGGTCGAAGCTCAGAATGGAGCTTATAGCACTTATCCTTTTTGTGCCCAGCAACATGACCATGTTCACACGAGATGCTCATACCAGATTTCGGGGTACTTTTCTTCGGACTCAACTTTCCTTTTGACGAGGTCGAATTCTCCTTTGTCATCTTGTCGTTGTGGGATTTGTTCTTGATCCATTTGGAACCTAGTCTTCGTTTTCGCACTAGGCTCGCCCAGATTCTTATATGCGGAATAACGGGATCTTACTTGGAAATACCGAAACCCAAAGGTTGATCGAAAACACAGCTCAAAGTAATTGCACAACTCTATATTTCAAAGAGGGCTTTTACACGTCGAACGTTAGACACACTTGCCTACATCGAAGGAATTATAAGTGTCTAAAACTCAAATAAGTTCTATGACTCTTCGATGATCTAAACTAGTCCTATTACAAGGTATTTATAGTCCAATCGTATGAGTACGTATCAGACTTAATAACCTAAACGTATTAGACTCATATAACTAATTAACTAATCCTAAACGGATAAGCTTAGTTATATATTCAGATCGGATTACAATTCCGAACAGGGAATGAATTCCTTTTCATGGTCGTGAACCAAATCCATGGTGGCGAAACCCATCCGAACATGGTTAAGGTCGCAAAGCCGTATGCGATCAGGACTTGGTCGCAAAGCCGTATGCGATCAGAACTTGAAGATCCTCCCGGATCATGACTCCCTTGTTGAGAAGGAGCCAACCCCTGTTGCGATCTCCCGATCAAACTGGAGATGTGGAAATTGGGCTTGTCCATGTTCTTTGGTGTACCACTTTGCCGCACGTGCTCGTTGATCTTTCCGACCGATTCGAAAAGTCTCCTTTATGCCACTGCGGTGGTAGTCACCTTCTTCTCCAAAATCACATCTTCACGTAGAGGTTCATCTCGCTGATAGACCAAGTCTTCAACAGATGGTACTATAGTATCTGGCTCATCATCCAGCATTGAAGGCTCAAAGAGTTTGACGTGCTCAACATTGACAACCGAGTAAATATCCATGTATGGAGGTAACTCGAGCTGACAAGCATTATTACCCACTTTTCGCAAAATCTGAAAAGGACCATAACGAATGGGTTTGAGTTTCTTACCTTCACCTTTAAGTCTCTCTTTACTCAGATGTAACCATATCATATCATCTTCTTGAAATTGCGCATCAACTCGGTGCCGATCATGTCGCGCCTTGTACTTGAGTTGAGCTTTCAGCAAGTTCTGTTCAACCTCACGATGGAGTCATTGAATACCTTTCAGGAACTTTTGTGCTCGATCCTGATCAGATTCTTCCTTGCTGTTCTGTGCTGAGGTAGGGATCACAAACTCCATGTCAAATGGACTCTGTGGTAGAAATCCTAAATAGACCTCAAACGGTGACTTTCCAATCGAACCATACACTGCTCGATTAAAAGCAAACTGTAGGTACGGTATGCTTTCATCCCAGGTCTTCGGGTGCTTCGAGTTATATCCTCTCAGAAGATGAACGACTGTGAGATTTACCACCTCGGTTTGACCATCAGTTTGCGGATGAAAAGCAGTACTCCTCTTTAGCTTGGTGTCCATCATCGTCCAGAGCGATCGCCAAAAGTGACTAAGGAACCAGGTATCACGATCAGACACAATAGAAGTCGGCAGTCCGAAGTGTGACCAAACGTATTGAAAAAATTCCCGAGCTGCTTCTTCTCCCGTGATAGTCTTTCGACAAGGTATAAGAATAATCATTTTGGAGAACCGATCAACGACCACGAATAGATAGTCATTGTCACGTCGAGTCTTAGGCAATCCACCCAACAAATCCATAGATATGCTCTCCCATGGTCGCGATGGAACTGGCAAAGGAGTGTACAAACCTAATTTTTGGTTTGCCGGTTTCGAGATGCTGCAGAGACCACAGCCTCGAACAAAACTAGCCACATCTTGCTGCATACGCAGCCAGAACACATGTCGGTGAAGATTTTGCAACGTCTTTGTAACCCCAAAGTGACCAGCTACCTTCGATGTGTGCGCTTCTCGCATCCATTGAATTCAAGGTGCTTTACGAGGTATGCAAAGTAAATTGCCCTTGTACAAGAGTCCTTCTGGACGAACGAACTCCGTAGGTTTCCCTGTTTTGAGCTCAGTCAGTGCTTTTTGAAAATCAGGGTCTTCACTGTACATAGTGGCATAGTCATCATGACATGTCCACCAATTTATTGTGTACACCCTTCTTGTACTTAATCACCAGATTAAACTACTACAAATACGACATCCACTTCATGTGCCAAGCTTGCTGTAGCTTGGACTGAGTTTGCAAATATTGCAATAGTTGATGGTCGGTGTGGACAACAGTCTCTTTACCCAAGAGGTAACACCGCCAATGTTTCACGGCCTGATGCAGTGCGCATAACTCCTTATCATAAGTCAGGTAGTTCTTCTAAGCTCCCTGGAATAACTCGGAGTGATATGCCACTGGTCGACCTTCTTGCATGAGCAATGCGCCCATCGCATAACCTGAGGCATCGATTTCTAGCTCGAATGGTTTCTGGAGATTCAGCAAAGCTAACACAGGCGCCTCACTGATCTTCCTCTTCAACAAGAGAAACGTGCCCTCATGTTTCCCTATCCACTCGAACTTCTGATCGATCCTGGTTAATGCATGCAATGGAGAAGCCATAATCGAGAAGTGTCGGATGAACTTCCGAAGATATTGGCATGCTCCCACAAAACTACGCACGTCCGTAACTATTTGCGGTTGCGGCCATTCTTGAATCACGTTTACCTTATCTGGGTCGATTTGCAACGTACCGTTGCTGACCATGAATCCTAGGTAAAGTAGAGTTTACTGGCCGAACTCGCACTTCTTACTGTTGAGGCGAAGTCGATGTTGTCGAAGCTGTTCGAACACCTTTTTGACATGAATGAGGTGCTCATCCCACGAACGACTATAAACCAATATGTCGTCGAGACAAACGATCACAAAGTCGTCGATGAACTGTCTCAATACATCATTCATAAGACGCATGAAGGTTGCCGGGGCGTTGCAGAGACCAAACGGCATGACCAGCCATTTGAACAGACCTTGTCGTGTTTTGAACGCGGTCTTCCATGTATCCTCCTCTTGGATGTTGACTTGATGATATCCTGACTTAAGATCCAATTTGGAGAAGACAACAACATGCTTCAATTGGTCTAGTAGGTCATCAATACGAGGAAGGGGGTACCGATTCTTGATGGTGATCTTGTTTAGTACTCGATAGTCGATACACATATGCCGAGTCCCATCTTTCTTTGGCACTAACACCACAGGAGATCCACAAGGTGAACTACTCAGTTGAATGACACCATTGTTCAGCAACTCACCAAGTTGTCTCTTGATCTTTTCATTCTCTAATACTGAGTTGCGATACATACTCACATTGGGCAGTGTCGCATCGGACACAAGTTGAATTTCGTGCTCGATTGGACGCTTCAGCGAACGACCCTGGGTAGTCTCGAACAGATCACCGTATTTCTCCAGCAGTCCCGACAAACGACCAGAATCCTCTCGGCACGCCAACGACAACGCTGGTCGAGTACCCTCATCTTGACCAATGGGTCGAATCATGACAAGCACATACTTGTGACATGCATTAACAATTCATTTGGCTTGATTTGCGGTAATCAAGTTCGAACTGTTGATGTGGATGTCTCTACTGATTACGAACTTAACTCCATCTTTGGTGAGGTCATACTTTTGCGCTCGCCGATGGAAGTGAGTGTCTCAATCATATAGATACGGACTCCCAAAGATCACTTGACAGATATCGATAGGGACAACATCGCATTACACTTCATCGATATATCATGTAGAGATCGCAAACTTCAACACACACTGACTCGTAATCTGTTGGTTCACGTCGGATGTAAACCAACCCAGTGGATATGGTCGCGGGTGTGTGGTTGTCTTCAACCCAAGTCGCCGAACTAGTCCAGCGAAGACCAGATTCTTCTAACTTTCGGGATCGAATATCACTACAACCACTTCGTGCTTCACCTGGATGTTGATGGTGAACAAGTCCTCCGTTGGGTGATGGTCGTTCAGTGGATCCGAACCCTTCTCCTTTGGCATTGCCATCAGAGACAAGGTCGTATCCGCCTCATTAACCGAATTCACTCGGACAACTTCTTCGTCGGGTGAGGTCCCAGTAGCCATGGTTGTTCTTTTCCTTGGTCCGTTTTTCTTAGGTCGAAGTTCAGGATGAAGCTTGTAGCATTTGTCCTTGGTATGTCCTGTGACTTGACAATGTTCACAAAAGGCACCCGTGCCCGATTTTGAAGCGTTTTTCTTCGGACTCGGCTTTTTCTTTGTCGAGGTCGCACTTTCCTTCCTGCTTTTGTCGCTGCGGGATTTGTTCTTCTTCTCGATCGCCATAGCGGTTGTGCTTGCGTTCGCGATATCTTGGACACCGAACTGACTTAGCTCTGTACTGACCAATTTCTGAAGTCCAGATGTGTACTTCCGAAATACCTGAGGATCGGACAGTGAGATGCCGATGACCATTGCTTGTCGTCGAAACTCTGTCGTATAGTCTTGGATGGTCTGGTCGCGCCGTTGGTACAATCTGTGCCAACGCTCCCATCTCTCCTCAAGGTAACCCATCAGATAGAATTCTTGTCACAGAAGTTGTTTGAATTGACCCCACGCAAGGTCGTCAGCTTCACCACTAGCGACAAGGGCCTTCCACCAAGTCTTGGTGTGGTCCTTCATCTTCAAAGGTGCGAACTTTTCCTTTTGAGCACTACTGAACCCTTTCAGGTCAAAGTAGGTCTCAAGTTGATCGATCCAAGAATCCAGCTTCTCGGCATCGATCACCCCATCATATATAGGTATTTCAATCTTAGCATCGACCTTGAAAGATCTGACAGCTAAAGAGGTGTTGGCGAGGTCGTAGGTCTTATGGTCGCCTTCGTCTTCATCTTCGTCTGCCCAGCGTAAGTCTTCAACAGTCTTCACACCTATAACCTTCTTTTCTTCAGAAGGTACAATAATGGCCTACTGCTAAATCCAAGTAAGCACAGTTTCCATGTCGGTGGAGAGTTTAGCCACTTGTTCGGCTAGGTTAGCTTGAACGGAGGTATCGTCAGACATTGTCGGAGACGCGGCTGTAGGAACCGTCAATTGATCACCTGGAGTTTCGCCGGAGTTTTTGTAACCCTGGCGAGTCTTCACCATCCACAGGATAGGAAAGTTGCTCTGATACCAACTTGATCCGTTTGAGACCTAGCCTTGGTTTCCGCACTAGGCTCGCCCAGATTCTTATATGCGGAATAACGGGATCTTACTTGGAAATACCAAAAACCAAAGGTTGATCGAAAACACAACTCAAAGTAATTGCACAACTCTTTATTTCAAAGAGGCTTTTACACGTCGAACGTTAGACACACTTACTTACGTCGAAGGAATTATAAGTGTCTAAAACTCAAATAACTTATATGACTCTTCGATGATCTAAACTAGTCCTATTACAAGGTATTTATAGTCCAATCGTATTAGTATGTATCAGACTTAATAACCTAAACGTATTAGACTCATATAACTAACTAACTAATCCTAAACAGATAAGCTTAGTTATATATTCGGATCGGATTACAATTTCGAACAGGGAACAAATTCCTTTTCATGGTCGCAAACCAAATCCATGGTCGCGAAACCTATCCAAACACAGTTAAGGTCACGAAGCCGCATGCGATCAGGACTTGAAGATCCGCCCGGATCAGTTCTTCTTCTCAATTGCCATAGTAGTCGTGCTTGCGGTCGTGATGTCCTAGATGCTGAACAGGCTTAACTCAGCATAGATCGATTTCTAAAGTCCAGACGTATATTTTCAAAACACTTGAGGATCAAAGAGTGAGATGCCAATGACCATTGCTTGTCTCCAACACTAGCACAGAAATGTAGTCTACAAACCCCTATCTTCTAACGGTTATTCGCAATTTAGAAAAAAGTCGTTAATGTACATGGTGTGGAGTGGAGAAGGGCATTTGTAGTCATTTCTACTAACTGTTTCGAAGTAAGTTACCGTTAGAAAAACCGGTATGATTTTTTCTAACGGTTCAGAATATATTAACCGTTAGAAGAAACATATTTTTTCTAACGGTTGTATTTTGGGAACCATTAGAATAGATTTAACTTTAGTCTAACAGTTTTTCATATATTAACCGTTAGTAGAAATATATTTATACTAATGATTTTATTTTGAAAACCATTAGAATAGATTTGATTTTATTCTAACGATTCTTTATATATTAACTGTTAGAAGAAATATACTTATACTAACGGTTTTTTGTTTGGAACCGTTAGTAGAAAGCACGTGATTTAATAAATAGCCTCCAAACCCTAGATCTAAAATCACACTTCGCCCTTGTGTTTCCTCTTCTCCCTCTCCCCACTTCGCCGGCTCCCTTGTTGATCCACACCTCTCCCTTTTTCCCCCTCCTTCCTTCTTCTTCTTCTTCATCTCCTTCTTCTTCCGCCTTAATTGCTCACGCCGCCCCCCAAATCCACTCCTATGCCCATGTCAATCCAGCGAGTACCTCCATCCCGCGTCGCCGCCTCCACCCCACGTGCGCTACCGCCGATCTCGCTGTGCACCATCGCCTCTCGCGCCCTGCCACCTCCTCTGTCTTTCTTCTCCTTCTTCCTTCTTCCTCCTTTCTTCTTCTTCCTCTCTATTTCTTCCTCTGTCCATGCTTGACCATACCACCACAGCTTCACTGAGCCACCGCCCTCACCCCGCCTTCCACGCCACCGGTCCTCTTCTTTCCCTTCTCTCTCTCTCTCTCTCTCTCTCTCTCTCTCTCTCTCTCTCTCTTTTTGGCCACGTCCAGTTCATGTCACCGGCGCAGCTCAAGCCCTAGCCCACGGCCCCAACTCCAACACCCATAGTTGCGATGACCAGCTCCTCAACCAGGAACACATCCTGTAGGCCGATCTCGCCGCAAACGCCGCGCCTCACCTTCACCGACTGCCCCACGCCGGTAAGCTCCATCCTCTACATCAACAATGGTCCATTTTTTGTTTTCTTTTTTAGAAAAAAAGTTATGGGTTTGGATGTGGAGCCTGAGAAAGATTGAGTTGCTTTGTTTTAAGCTAGTTCTAATTCTTGGTTACGACTAAACGGAAAGAACTAAATAATCAAACCTAAAGTCAGCAATGGTTTAAGAACTCTGTGTGTTCTGTAGGGCACCAAATTGATTGCTACTATTAGATATGTAGGAGGCATTAGCTAATTGAAGTCTTGCTTCTTCACAAGAAAAAGAAAAATTAAGTGATTGCAACCTTTTCCTATGAACAGTACAATGCTGGTGATAGAGGACTGCAATTATCCTAACATAATAAAGGGTTCTCTCCTACATGGGACTATGTTTCTTCTAATGTTTCTCAAATTAGTTATGTCGTGGTATTGCGAATACCCCGGCAGGTTTTGAGAGTGATCCTAGCGAAGATTACGCGGCGCGGGTTGACCGGATGACCGGTCCTCCCCCGCCGGACAAGCACAAAGAATAACACACGGGTTTATACCGGTTCGGGTCCCGTGGGGGCCCTAGTCCTGTCGACGCGCTCCCGACCGGAGTCAGCTGGGGAGGCTTTCTCCGGGGGAGAGGCTTCCGGAGCACGCCTACGAGGTTCCTCCCCCCCGGCATGAAGTGGGCTCCCGGCCCCGGGAATAATCCAGGAACGGGGTGCCCCCCTGGTGCCATCGAACTGCCTCTGCATCTTTTGCATCTGCAAATAAAAGACTAGAATTTGCGTTACGGCACAGGTAAGGCCCATGCTTTTGGTGAACTATGGGCTGAGAATCTCCCTCCAATTTGGAGGCGTCGGATCCCCGGGGAACGCACGCGGTGCGACCTGAGGAGCAAAGCCTCGTACTCGGCGGCATTGCTGGCCCCGGGGACAGCGGGACCTTCCGGAGGCCCCCTTCCGGACGCGGCTTGAGGAGGGGCCTCCCAGGAGGTATTGCCGCGACGTCTGGTTCCAGGGGGGATGTCTCCCCCCTGGGCGCCTCAATAACGTTGACGCTTCCGATCGTGGCAGCTGCGCGCTCATACAGAGCACGGGCCATGTCTTGGTCTCCCCGGACGTTGATCACGCCATGCGGCCCGGGGATCTTCATGCAGAGGTAATTTTGATGGGTGGCAGCCCCCAGCCGGTTGATGGTGGTCCTCCCCATAATCGCGTTGTAGGAGGAGGCAAGGTCCACTACGTCGAAGCGGACCAGCTCGGTCCAGTAGTTCTCCGGGGCGCCGAAGGTCACGGGGTGGATCGCCTTTCCCGGGACAAAACCTTGTAGGGGCCCGGCTGCGGGCTGCAGGAGCTTCTCATCCACCTGCATTTCTTTGAAGGCCTTCAGGAATAGGATGTCGGCGGAGCTCCCGCCATCCACGAGGATGCGGGCCAGGTGGCAGTTGTAGATTGTCGCGGAGACAATGAGCGCGTCGTCGTGGGGGAAGCGAACCCCTCGCGCGTCTTCCGCCGTGAAGGTGAGGGGGACGTCCGACCACTTGGGTGGCGGGGACGCGTGTAGCACCCCCACAACCTTAACTTCACGCGCGTACTCCTTACGCTGGGGCTTGGAGTCCCGCCCGGAGGCAGACCCTCCCACGATGACGTTGATGCGGCGCTGAGAGGTCTGGAAGGGGAGAGCTTCTGAAGGCTCCCCCTCCTGGGCCTTCTCACCCCCCGCGGGAGCGGGAAGGCCCAGAACAGCTGGCCGAGGGAGCAAGGAGGCCGGACTCTCCCCCCTGCCCGCGCTGGTCGAGGAATGCCGCAAAGTGCTGCAGTAGTTGGTCGCAGTCTCGGGTAGCGTGGGTACTAGACCCGTGGAAGCTGCACCACGGTCCTTCCCGCCTTCTCCCCGCGGGGCCTTCCCGGCCGCGCGAAGACTGTCCTCCCCCATGACCTTTCGGCTTGGGGAAGGGGCAGTTGCCCCTCGGGGGGTCGCGCGAGCCGCCTCCGCCCTCGAGGACAAAAGTGTCCCGAGGCCGTGGCTCGTTATGCCCCCCCTGTCTGGGGCGTTTGGGGGGATCCCTGGCCCCCCGGTCGACGGGGGTGGGAGCCCCCTGGGTCTTCTTCCAGATATCGTCTTCCTCCGCCCGAGCGTACTTTTCGATTACGTTGAAGAGCTCGTCGGTGGAAGAGGGGCAGCTCCGGGAGAGCCTTCGGTGGAGCTCCCCCGGGAGGATGCCGCTTTTGCAGGCTTCGATGACCGTAGAGTCGGGGACGTGGGCCACTTTGCTCTTCACCTGAGCAAAGCGCTTGAAGAAGCTTCTGATGGTTTCCCCAGTCCTCTGCCGGACAGTATACAGCTGCGAGGAGTCCAGGGGACGCACGTAGTTCCCCTGGAAGTTGGCACAGAACTCCCGCTTGAGCTGCGAGAAAGACTTGATGGAGCCGGCCTTCAGGTTGTAGAACCAGGAGCGGGCGATGCCGGAGAGGTAAAGGGGGAAGACGTTGCACTGTACTGACTCATCCCCCCCAGCAGCGGAGATAGCAGTGGAGTAGACCTGCACAAACTCGTAAGGGTCTGCCTCGCCGTTATAGTGTTCGATGTGTGGCGGGCGGTAGGGCCGCGGCCACCGGATGCTGCGAAGCCTTCGGCACAGGGGCTGGTTAGCCCCCTGCACTTCCCGGGGAGAGCCCCGGTCGCTATCTTTTTTCACGGGACCTTCGTTGTCTGAGTCTGGAAGCGGTCCGAGAGGTCCGCCAGAATGGCGGTGGCGACGCTTTTCCTCCGGACCGGGGCTGAATTCCCGGACGTCCGGGCTCTCCGCCGGAGAGGTTGGCTCTTCAGCGGGTCTCTTCCCCCGGCCGGTGCGAGAGCGAGGCTCCCCGCGCCCGCGGCCGGGGGGAAGTTCTTCCCCGCGCTCTGATGAACCCGTTCGCTCGACCTCCCTCGGGGCGGAACGGATATGTCCCGCCGAGGGAGGGAGCTCGTGCGCTGTAGCTTCCAGAGCCGGTTGGGGCAAGCCCCCTGCGACGACCCCCGGGACCAGAAAGGGGGAAGCCCCAGTATCATCCGGAACCGGGGAGGGGGCGCCCGCGGCGGCGCCTGGAATCGAAGCGGTGGGGGCCCCAGTGGCCACGACCGGAACCAGGAAGGGGGCAAGCCCTGTAACACCCGGAACCGGTGAGGGGGGAGCCCCCGTGGCGGCGTCCGGAACCGGGGGGCCCATGCGGGGGGAAGTCCGCTGTAGCACGGGGGCTGCTCTGTCAACCGCCCCCGGCGCGGTAAACGCTACGCGGGGGGCGGGACTGGCTCCCGGCGCAGGGTAAACCCCCGGCAAGAAATGGGCTCCCTGCCCCGGGAATAGGCCGGGGACGGGGTACCCCCCTGGTGCCACGAAGGGCCCCGGCATGAAGTAACCTCCCGGTACCGGGACAGGCCCGGGTGCCGGGAAGGGTTCGGACGTATGTCCCGCAGGGGGAGGGAACCCCCCGGCAGGATCATACGGGGCGGGCAACCCCCCTTGGGCCGGAGGGGCCGTCGGGTAACCCATAAACGGGGGCATGTTCCCCGGATACGGGTGTGACGCGAATGTGGGGGCCGGAGGCCGCGCCAGCACGCTAAGGAGCTCGTCCATAGAGCGCTGAGTGCGGAGCTGGCCTTCCACGAGAGCTTCGAGCAGGGCGTCCCGGGGAGCCGGGGGAGCCCTCGGGGGGACGCTTGTCCCGGCCGAGGTCCCCACGGTCACCGGGAACGACCTGGAGGTGGAAGCACCTAAGTTAAGAGGAAAGGAGGGAGGCGGTACCTGGGCCAGGTCGCCTCCGGAAGGGACCGCCGGGACAGCAGTGTCCCGGGCGGACGGCACTGGGTCTCCGAGACCCGGATCACCGGGAAGGGTGCGAGCCCTTGTTCTTGGGGGAGCCATGGCGTCTTGTCACGAATCCCCTCGGTCAGCGCCAACTGTCATGGTATTGCGAATACCCCGGCAGGTTTTGAGAGTGATCCTAGCGAAGATTACGCGGCGCGGGTTGACCGGATGACCGGTCCTCCCCCGCCGGACAAGCACAAAGAATAACACACGGGTTTATACAGGTTCGGGTCCCGGTGGGGGCCCTAGTCCTGTCGACGCGCTCCCGACCGGAGTCGGCTGGGGAGGCTCTCTCCGGGGGAGAGGCTTCCGGAGCACGCCTGTGAGTTTAGCTATTCCAATACATGAACCGATCCCTTACAACAGAGGGGTACAAGGGCTATTTATAGCCCCAAAAAGCAGCAAAAAACCTAAACTACCCCGGAAGCCACCGTCGGATTGAAGAGCAGGACCGTCCTTCTCCCGGTCAAACGCCTTGGATGCTTGACAGGTGGTCGCTAGTTCCCGAGGCACTCCTCGCGTGACCTGCACATGATAAACAGTTCGAGACTTTACCTTTAGGAGGGCGATGAGGCCCGGGACGGCACCGGAGGCCAGGTCCCGGGAACCAAAAAGGCGGCGCCCGGGGAGGCCCCGGAGGGCGCGTCCCCGGGCGGATGGCGGCGCCCGGGAGGGCACCGGAGGCCGCGTCCCGGGAGCCAAAAGGCGGCGCCCGGGGAGGCCCCGCAGGCCACGTCCCCGGGCAAATGGCGGCGCCCGGGAGGGCACTGGAGGCCGCATCCCAGGAGCCAAAAGGCGGCGCCCGGGGAGGCCCCGGAGGCCACGTCCCCGGGCAATGGCGGCGCCCGGGAGGGCACCGGAGGCCGCGTCCCGGGAGCCAAAAGGCAGCGCCCCGGGAGGCCCCGGAGGCCACGTCCCCGGGAAATGGCGGCGCCCGGGAGGGCACCGGAGGCCGCGTCCCGGGAGCCAGAAGGCGGCGCTCGGGGAGGCCCGGAGGCCGCGTCCCGGGAGCCAAAAGGCGGCGCCCGGGGAGGCCCCGGAGGCCACGTCCCCTGGCAATGGCGGCGCCCGGGAGGGCACCGGAGGCCGCGTCCCGGGAGCCAAAAGGCGGCGCCCGGGGAGGCCCCGGAGGCCGCGTCCCGGGAGCCAAAAGGCGGCGCCCGGGGAGGGGCCGGAGGCCAGGTCCCCGGGAAATCGTGACACATCTTACCTGGACTTAGTCCCGCGGAGATTTCCCCCGACAAGTCAAGAATTTTTGATAGTTGTTCATTTTCTGAGCTTCTACCGCAGCCTGGATGAAAAGTCCTTACATCCCCCCCCCGTCCCCGTTGAACATGTCCTCCTGACTGCTCCAATAATTGAATCTTGTGTAAATCTGATGATGTAGGAACTGAAGGAGTTGAAAGAAACTACACCAAGTTCTTATCTAGATCAATTGAAAGCTCTTCAGCTAGTATTGGAGGGAAAAAACCACTAGATTCACTTAGTACATCAACACGGAGTTGCAGAATTCCATAAAAGATCTCGAAGAAAGGCTTAGCGCATCTAAGCAATCACGTGCTGATGTTGATGAGATAATTTAGAGGTAATTTGCATCACTGTGGGATCAATTTCTTCTGAGTACCACTATGTGATTATACTAAGGACTTTCCCTACGCTTTTCATACTTCATTTGCTATTACTTGAGCATCTCCTATCTTAGAGAGAGCTAGATTCCAAAACCTGTGAAACACTAACTCTAATTTTTCATGTAGTACTTCTATTCTTCTAGAGAGTAAGGATAACCTTACGTACAGAAATTTAGGTATTTTCTTGAAATAGGTGGTCCAATCTTAACATCACTCATTCAAAAGGTTTGAAATGTTTTCAGTCAGAAAGCAATTGTCGTGGTATTGCGAATACCTCGGCAGGTTTCGTGGACGATCCTAGCGAAGAAAACGCGGCGCGGGTTGACCGAGTGACCGGTCCTCCCCCGCCGGACTAACACAGCAAGTGACACGAGGATTTATACAGGTTCGGGTCCCAGTGGGGGCCCTAGTCCTGTCGGCGTGCTCCCGATCGGAGTCGGCTGGGGCGGCTCTCTCGGGGAGAGGCTTCCGGAGCACACCTGTGAGTTTGGCTATTCTAGCAATAATGAATGACTTGTTCTTACAACAGGGGGTACAAGGGCTATTTATAGCCCCAAAAAGAAGAAAAAAGACTAAACTACCCCAGACGCCACAGTCGGATCAAGGGGTAGCAACGTCCTTCTCCCGGTCAGGTGCCTCGGATGCTTGACAGGTGGCCGCTGATTCCCGAGGCGCTCCTCGTGTGACCTGCACGTGATCAAGAACCAAAGAATTTACCTTTAGAAGGGCGACAATGCCCGGGACAGGCACCGGAGGCCACGTCCCCGGGCAGGTGGCGGCGCCCGGGACATGCACTTGAGGCAATGTCCCCGGGCGAAAGGCGGCGCCCCAGGACATGCACCAGAGGCCACGGCCCAGGGGAAAAGGCGGCGCCCGGGATACGCCCAGAGGCAATGTCCCCGGGCGAAAGGCGGTGCCCGGGGCAGGCACCGGAGGCTACGTCCCCGGGCGAAAGGCGTCGCCCGGGGCGGCCACCGGAGGCCACGTCCCCGGGCGAAAGGCGTCGCCCGGGCCCGGCACCGAAGGCCAGGTCCCCGGGCCAAAGGCGGCGCCCGGGACCGGCACTGGAGGCAATGTCCCCGGGCGAACGGCGGCGCCCAGGACATGCCCCGGAGGCAATGTCCCCGGGCGAAAGGCGGCACCCGGGACCGGCACCGGAGGCCAGGTCCCCAAGCAAATGTGACGCAACTTACCTGGACTAAGCCTCGCGGAGATTTCCCTCAACAGCAACCCCCCATGCCCCCCGGGGACGATGCTTGAGTCCCCGGAGGGTATGGTACATGTCACCGGGAAAATCTCCGGGCCAAGCCACCGGAGCCATGATGTTTCGATTCTCGTGCCGCGCGCTTATGACCGCGCCGTTTGGCCATAAATGCGCTCGTGGTTCGAACTGGTGCCTCGGTTTGTGCGCCCGTCCCTTCGTTTCCCGTGCGCAACTTGAATTCCAACTGCCCAGATGTACCACGAAGTGCCACATGGCGCCCATCTGGGCCACGCTTCGCGCCTATAAATAGGGCCTCGGGGGGCCCGGGGAGCTCATTCCAAACTTTCAAACTTTAGCGCCCTTAGCTCTCCCGGTAGCCCTCTCCCGGTAGCCTAGCCTCCGGAACCGTTAGGTGTCTGCAGTTCCCGGAAGCTTTAGCCACCAGAAAAAACCAAACCTAATGGAGCCGAAGGGTCAAGAGAAGACGACGGAGGTGCCCCCGGAGGAGGTCGCTCCGGACTTCCTCTGGGGGTTCGAGTTCACGGCCGGGGACTTAGAGTCCCTGGTCGAACGAGGAGTTGTCGAGGACGGGTATGTCCGGGTCCCCGTGAAGAAGGATGGAGCCCCCCGCCCCAGGCCCGGAGAGATTGTGGCCTTCGAGGCCTTCCTTGAGGCGGGGCTCCGACTCCCGGTGCACCCATTGCTCTGGGAGTTTCTGTAGGAGTATGGGGTGGCCCTGAACCACCTCACGCCGAACGCCATCGTCCGGATGGGCCTATTTGTATGGCTCTTCGAGACGGCGACCGGACGGGAGCCCACCGTCTGAGCCTTCCGGTACTTCTACGAGCCGGCGGCGAGGAGCTCCCACCTAGTGAAGGGGGGACCCAAGTCCCCCTTTGGCTCGGTGATGGTGCAGATGCTACCGTCCCGGGTAGCCGATTACCCGGTGGCGGCCTCCCGGGACCACTGGAGGGATTGGATCTGGAGGTGGTTCTACCTCTGGGTCCGGGACGACGGGGTGGTGTACTCCCGGGAGGCCCCGATTTACAGCCGGTCATCCGCGCCGAAGCCCCCGGTGTGGACGGACGAGGAGTTGGAGCTCCTCGGGAAGGTCATTGTCTCCCGGCGCACCCGCTCTATGCGGGACGCAGCCGAGGAGATGATGTTGTTGAGGATCTCCCCCTTCTCTCGCTGGAGAAGGGGGATCGGGATGGGCCCGGAGCAACGGCCCCCGGTGAAACCGGTGACTCGACGTAAGTCTTCGTTACCTGGTTCAATGCATTTACAAATTTTAGAAAATTTTTATAACTCTTACCTTTCGCAGTCCGGCCATACCCTGCGGTACGGGAGAAGGCGGAGAACCTCCTGGGGAGGTACTTCGCCGATGAGCACGAGCACATCGTATGCGTCGTGGGGGAGGGCCCTCCCTGGAACCTGGTAGCCGAGGCCTTTGGGCTAAAGCTGCCGGAGAGGAAGCCCCTCCCCACCCCTGAATCGCACAAAAGGGGGAAGGAAGCCGCCGGGGGCTCTGAGCCTAAGAAGGCCAGAGTTCAGAAAGCCCCGGGCCCATCGAAGACGCCGGCCTCGACGCCGACGAAGGTCCGGGACGAGACCCCTGGGACCGGGCGCACCCGGGCGCCGGCCCGGATGGAAGCAACGCCCCCTCCCCCGGAGAGCCCCGTTGAGGCTCGGGGGGAAGGGACCGGCCACGGGAGGGGCGGTGTCTGATTCGGCAAACTACACCCTCTCGCCGCCTTCGGTGGCGGCCCTCCCGACGCCCCCGGCACCTTTGGAGCCGGAGAAGCCGGAGGTGAGGTTTGCGGAGGCCTCACCTCCACAGGTGGAGTGGCCGGTAGACAAGGGGGGAGCCCCTCAGTCTACGAGGTCCCTCCGGAAGTGGAGGTCCCGGGGGCCCTCCCGCCCGGGAAGGGAAAAGGCCTGATGGTTCCTCCCCGGAGAGGGAGCCCTTCCGAGAGCTCCTCGGCCACTTCCTCGGAGGCCACCTCCTCGGCGACGAAGACGCCGACCACCGCCACCCCGGCCCAGTTTATGCCGAGCGCTCAGGTCCAGGGACCCCTCATCGGCCGCGACGGGACCGGCGTCGGGCGGGAGACCCCCTGCTATCCGCGGGGGAGGTCGCCCGCTACGCGGAGGGCCTACAGACCCGGAAGGTCCAGGCCTACGTCACGGAGGGGACGCTCCATGAGTGTTTTGGGGAGCTCCAGTCTTTCAGATT